>JAVQJL010067563.1:0-15522 GCA_036024295.1 Nannoperca obscura
CACACACACACACTCACTCACTCACTCATTTATATACATTTAACTGCCCCCCCCCCAGCCCTGACTAAAAGCTCCCTCTCTTCTCTCTTTCCATTGAAAGTGACAGTGACGCTGCTTTATCAGGCCTGGATATGTCTCTGCTCGTGTGTGTGTGTGAGAGAGAGAGATGGGAATACCCTCCCCAGCCCACTAGATAGATTATTGACGAGAGGACTGTGTGTGTGTGTGTGTCTGTGTGTGTGTGTGTGTGTGTGTGAGTGATCCGTCGTTCGGGTTGTGAAGATCAGGGCAACAATTACAGCTTTCTGCTCCGCTGGGCCTCGCACACACTTTCTACTGTCACTGGATATTAGAGTTAACAGGGAGGTGTGTGTGTGTTTGTGTGTGTGTGTGTGTGTGTACATGTTGACATCTCTGAAGGGTGTGTGTGTTTAAGTGTTCTCTCTTCAACAGTGTGTTTTTCTGACCTTGTCTACATGCAAACTCCTGATAACTGTTTATCTGTCTTCTCTGTGTGTTTCTTTCTCTGTGTGTGTGTGCGTGTGCACATCAGGTGCGAGCGTTGCGACCGCAGCTTCACACAGGCCACTCAGCTGAGCCGCCACCAGCGACTTCCCAACGAGTGTAAACCAGTGAACGAGAGCAGCGAGTCCATCGAGGTGGATTAACCCCGACCGTTCCACGCCGAAGCAGCTACGTGTGAAAACACATCCTCTCCGTCCACACGAGCCCCAAAACTACCACTTTATTCCCGACTCACCCCAAACGCATCAGCTGTGTGCGCGTCCGTCCCCACAACAAGACGCGTCTTCACCAAACTGATCTCAGACCTGTAACAGACGGAAGTCTTCGCCTCCGTGACGACCGTACAGGAAGAAAACTCGGTTGGTTTTCTTTCCCTGCTCATACGTATTCACAAGCCCGTAGTGGAACCGGCGAGTGTGTGGGCCTCGATCGATACTTGTAGATACAGTCAATGAGTCGCAGCGTGGACAGCGGGTGCTCTGTGGATATTACCTCCACTAACGTAACCTCGCACACCTGAAAAATGAATCATGGAACATCCTCGAACTCACGCTGGTCCATCGTTTAAACGCCAGGATGGCATATTGATTATTGTCGGCTGATTCACCATCAGGAAAATAGTGATTTTTAATGGTGTCAGCAGGTGAACTGGTGGTTTAAATGCTGATCAGCGATCGTTCACTGTGATCGTTGTGCTTCAGTGTGGACGGAGAGCGTTTTCACATGTAGCCGCCTGCAGAGGAGACACGTTCCTCCTGCTGGAGAGAATCAACCAAAGACCCCCCCCCCTCCAGCAGAGACGCAGCGGTCGGACTGACGAACCTTTCTGGATATTTATTGGAGACGTTTCCCTCCAAAGAAAAACAGTGACAACAACAATGAAAACCAAAAAAACCAAATCGGACGACAGCGTCTGCAGCTTTACCTCTCGTCTTTTTAGTTTTTCCAGCGAAGCCAAAGGAGCTCGACCAAAGCAACGCACGACGAGCGTCGACTTCTACGTCACTACATAAAAGAGACAAAAGACTTCAATTGTATTTATCTTCTGGCTCACGTCATGCTACGGGCACTTTGTTTTCTACATGTGGATAATTTAATTCTTTGCAGCTCTGGTGTCGGAGGAAGAGATTTCTTACAGAAATAATAAGAAATGTGTTTCTTTCTTTGTGTTTCTTCACTTTGATTTTGAAGTTTCAGATGAGAATCAACACGACTTCTGAGTCACAAACGTCCCGGAATCCAAGAAAAGGGGTTTTCAGAAGTCATCGTGTCTCCGACGTGTAAATAGTGTCGTCGCGAAAAAGCACAAGAAAACACCAAATAGGTTTTTATTTTGTGCCTGAGAGTTTAAAAAGCTTTAATAAAAATCAGAACTTCCCAAAGAAACCCGGTGGGTGTGAATCTACCGTTGAACCAAACCTCCGACCACACTTTGACTTTGATCTCACAGACGTCTGGAAGAGTTCAGGAGCGACCTGTGCTGTACCAGCCACTTTCTACACTGTGCGAGTTCATTCATGGTTAAATCACGTGAGTTTTAAAGTTTGGCAGAGGAAATTTGAAGTTTCATTTGTGGAAATATTCAGCAAACGTCACTTTTGTTTTTGTTTGTCCTCTTAACATCAGCAGTTGAACAAACTGTCACACGTTAAAGGATCTCACGCCACAGGTTGAAGTTTTAAACACCACCTGGACTCAAAATCATGTTCCTGTTTTTCAGATCTCTTCAGACTCTTGCAGACGTGTTTGTGAAGTAAAAGTCAATGAGTTTTGAGCCCGAGTGAGACCTCTCTTTATCCAGAGTTCTGTATATAGACAAATACAAACAGTTTATTAAAAAAAGAAACGACGTCAGTGAAATGACAAAAACACAAATGTGAACATGAAGCAGAACTCTGAGCAAATCCACTTTGTGTTCACGCCCGTCGCTTCATCTTCAGCTGCCGTTTGTTCTGAACGTCTTTCTGTAAACCCCGTGTTTATTTACTTTATTTACTGTTGTTAAAACCCAAATTCCTCGGCAGATTGAAGGTGAAAGGTTTCTGAACACAGACTGAATGTTGCTCGGCGCTCCTGATGATGATAATCAGCTCCTGACGTGATCTGAACCTGATGGGAAACAAACGTATGAATCCATCACGACTGATCTTGTTTGCATGATTTCTCTGACCCCCCCCCCCCCCCCTTCTTTTTTCTAATGAATGTGATCCAAAAACCAAAAAGCCGTTGTTCCACAGGAAATAAAGCTGAAATCCAGTTTTGATTCTTATCCCTGACGTTCTGTGTTTCATTGTTCAACACATGTTACGGTGCGTTTTGTCTCCCCCTTCTGGCAGCGAGAGGAATCACAGACATGCACAATACAAATACATTATATTTGACATGTTGTCGCTGCTGGTAAACCTCCAAACAACTAACTAACTAACTTTTCACTTTTAAAACAGCTTCAGTCTTCACTAGAAATGAAGCGAACTGTCACTTTGTGTAAAATCCTGCAAAACAAAACAACACAACCGTAAATTAGAGAGATTAGATTTAAGACGGCAGGTGATCAAAGGAAAACCTAAAACACATAAAATACAATTAAAGGTCAAAGCAAAAACTAGAGATGTTAAAGGTTGTTTTAGCTGCTGAGATCGAAAACAATTAGAATTATTCTGCGTTTTGTTTTTATAATTACTTTAAGTTGTTTTGCTCGTCTGTGATTGGAGCATTTAGGGGAAGGTGTCACCTGAGATTATCACTTATCACACAGGAGGTTAAGTGACCGATCAACAGCTGCCTCTACTTACTGCTAATAATCTGTGTCTCTCACACACACACACACACACACACACTCTGGACTTTCCAGCCTGATTTCAGAGATTATTCCTGCGAGGATTCGACAAATTCACCAAAGCAAACACTCTCCGAGCTTTCAGACATCAATCACAGCTGTTTTTACACCGTGGGAACCGGATCCAAACCCCGAGGCCAAACAAATGATCGCACAACCAAACGTTTCAGGGTTTTTCCTCCTTTTTTAAATGTATTATTTATTTATTTGGTAAATGTCTTGAGTCCAGATTAAATTACAGCTGAATGGAGGTGGTCGTTTAAAATAGAGGCAGTTAGATGCAAAACAAACAGAAGAGGAGGAGGTTTCTCATTAACATTTTTAAAAAGACATTAAGGAGAAGAAATAACCTAAATAATATAAAACATATTCATATATATTGATGATAATTGTGGACAACAGGAGTGACGACTCACTGTGTTTATTTAATGCGTTTAATGGACGTTTAACCAGCGAAGGCGTCTGGAAACACACTAAAGTTACTTAAAACTGCCTGTTGTGAGTGAAGGTGTCATTTAAATGAACTCCCGTGTCTGAAGAACAAACCCACTCTGAACGTTGAATCTAATTAAACCTGCAACTCGAGCAGCACCTTTCTCACACACACACGTAATCCGTTGTTAACAAGGAATGGTTATTATAGGAGCTTTAAATGATTAATACTTTTACAGTTAAACTCTGTAAAAACAAGTAAACGTGTTAAAACGTGACGTTTCTTAGATGGAAAATGTCACATTTCTTCTCATATTGAACATTAAACCTGGAACTAAGATGTAACTTCAGTCGTCAAGTCAAAGTAAAAACGATCTCCTACTGAAATGTTTTTATAGATTTAACTGTGACCGAAGAAGAAGATGGAGAGAAAATGTCAACAACCGTTTCCTTGGTGTTAACCTGTGTGTGTGTGTGTGTGTGTGTGTGATGGTTTGCTTTTGGTGGAATTTCCTGGGGGAGAAATATTAAGCAGACCAGAGGTCACACTTTCAAAACCAATTAGACGTGAAGCTTTTCTTTAGTTTTAATTGGAAACATGTTGAAGAAGAAAAGTGGGGAAAGTTTCACTGAGAAAATCTGTGCTGTTAAACGTGTGTGTGGGAAGTAACTAAGTACATCTACTCAAGTACTGTACTTAAGTACACTTTTGAGGCAACTTCATACTTGTACTACACTACATTTATTTAAAGCTTTAGTTACTATTATAGTAACAAAGTAACATGATGAGCTTATAAATAAACAACTAAACTTCAAAACTTCTCAAATATTGTCATTTTTAAACAGTTCAAGACACAACGGTAAAGTATTTCACAAGAACATCAAAGTTAAAATTGTTTTTACTGTTGTTAAATACGTGTAATGGGAGTATTTCTAAATGGTGGTATTGGTGCGTTTAGTTAAGTAAAGAATCTGTTTTTGGACCATTTTCTTTCATGTGAGTAAATATTTCCTGGTTATTTGATAAGAAAACACTGACAAACACCTTCTATATTTTTATTCTGGACGTCATTAACAGCTTCCCAAAATGAAAAGGATGGAACGTACAATGAAACGACAGTACGTTCTTCTTGCTGAGGTTATTCAGGTTTCCTGGATGGATTTGATGTTTAGCAGTTGGACATTAATCACTGTCTCCTTTTGTGTGAAAGCTCGTGTGACGAGTACTTTTGTCAATGAAACAATTATTATGGGATAAGTAGCAGCAGGACACTTTGTATATGATTGGTTTCATGTTTGCCGGCCTGATGATGGAAGAGAGGTTTGATGTGTTTGTGTTGAGCTTCAAACGTTTTCCAGCTGTTGGATCATCACTCAAGAGCTGAACTCTTAAAACACACACACACACACCGCTGAGGAAGATCATGTGACGTGGGGATCAAAAGCTCCAGAACTGCTGCTGAACGGACCTCCAGGTGATGTTGTGATTATTCACTTTAAATTTGATTCAACAGGTTTGTCTGCTTTGAATGTTTTTATTTCATCAACTGGACGAGTTTAAAAGCGCGTGTGTGTGTGTGTGCGTGCATGTGTGTAGGTTTCAGTCAGTTATCAGTCACAACAGTTTTGAGCTGGACGTCCAGATAAAAACACGGCTGAAAAGATGCAGGGAGAGAGTTTCTTCTTCTTCACCCTCCTCCTCCTCCTCTCAGTAGATGGACAAACATCTGCTCACCGTCAGCGCGCGCACACACACACACACACACACAGCTGTATCAGTGTTCTGACCTCCGTCTGCTTTTATCTCTTCTTTCATGTTAACCATGTTTAAAATGTTTCTCTTCCTGCAGCCGCACTAAATATTTCATCAACAATAAATTAAACTGCACAAAAGAACCTGAAGATTATTAAATTATTCTGATCAAATCTAACAAGTACTTTTACATTTGATGCTTAAAATGTAAAATGCTGCTTGTTTTAGTTATTTTTAACAAGCTGCAACCAATCAGAGGAGAGGATCTGGACTAAATTAAAAACCAGAACTAGTTTTAAATTGTGCTTTTATTTAAAAAACTATTTTGTTAGAAGTGTGAATTTGAATAAAATCAACATCTGATTACTTCATATTTGTGCAAATCCAATAAAATGAAAATATATAAGCATTTCCAAAACGTGTGAACAAAGAAAAGGAGCAAACAAAGGATTGGAAAACATTTTAATGATGTTTATCAGTGTGAACGTCTCAAACATCACTTAATAAAAGCAGAAATATATTAAAACTCTTTGTTATAAAATAACAAACACTAACTCAGCAGATTTGAGCCCAAAATAATTTATTGCAGCCAAACACACGTCAGCATCGTCTCCATCTCCTGAGGCTGCAGCGCCACCTGCTGTCAGAGAAACACCTCAAATCATTCTCACATTCACAGACTGTTCATGAACTCAGCACGACGGCATCTTCAGGCTCCAAGAGAGTTCATCTGCCAGTTATTGATCTTTAAGTTTCCAACAACGTCTTCAAACTGCTTTCTCAAAGTTGTTATTTAATTGATTGATGATTAATTTAGCTCCAGTATGGAACGTTTGTGCAAATTCTAGGAAGTACGGGCATCTTTGAACGCATCACCAGACGGAGACGGACAACAGAATGAACTGCAAGTCTCTCAGTGATAAAAAATGTTCAGACAGTTCCTGGTTCCTGTAATCGTTCCTCCACGCTGTGCAACTTCAACATCTATTAATTTATTTATTTAAACTCTGATGAAGCGTCACGGTGTCTTCATGACTACAATATATTAAATGTTAAACAAGCTTCACAACAGCAGGATTTGTTTGTCTGATAAATGTTTAGAGGAAGAGTTCTCGTCTCATGACCGCGTTAATACACGGCTGGAGTCAGGGCATGGTTAGCCTAGCTTAGCATAAAGACCTGTAAAGCTCACCAACACTCACGTGTTACAGGCTAGCTGTTTCCCCCTGCTTCCACTCATTATGCTAAGCTAGGCTAACCTGTTTCTGCATTCACCACAACATGAAAATGTTCTCTTGTGATTGTGACTTAGAACAAAATAATGGTGAGAAAACTATCCCAAAATTACTAAAAACTAATGATTCTGTGCATCACTTCCAACTTTATGTTCCTTAAATAAAACATGTAAAAAGTGACACGTAGTTTTAGTGTAAAACCTGATCACATTTCTGGTTTACCTGCAGTGTCAGGTGCACCTCTGCCTCTGATTGGACGGCTGCAGCCGCTGTCAGAGGGCCCCTCGGCCCCTCATGGCGTCCTGTATCTGTCTGCTGAGCTCGGCGATGATTCGGTCTTCGTGGGTGTAAACGCCGGTCCTCAGCAGAGCGTCTCTCTCCTCCAGCAGGCGGCTCAGGTGTTCGTCAGCGCTGTCGTTCACGCTCGGGGCGGGGGCGGGGCCAGGTAGGGAAGAGGCGGGGCCTAATCTGTCCTCCTGCTGCTTTAACCTGAGACAGAAAACATCTCAATTACATTAATTCACTAGAGCTAAAGGAGTTCTGAAGGCAGGATTATTAAACAAATAAAATACTAAACGTTAACGAGCATGCTAACATGCTAAAGTTTAACCTTACCTCAATGCATATGCTAACATCAGCATGCTAATGTAGCATTCAGCTACCATCTCCGAGTGCAGAAAACTGAATCTGACATGTCCTAAAGTGGACTGAGGCTAAACCTTTAGCATGTTTGCTGATGTTTGCATTTCACTAAACAACACATTTACAACCCAACATGCTGACATTAACATGCTTGTTAACGTTTAGTATTTTATCATGTTATCGTACAAATGTTAGCATAGTAACAGTTAGCATGTTTCAAGCTTCAACTAAAGTACACTCAAACATTAACAACCTAACATGCTAATGTTAACATTTAGTATTTTATCATGTTATCATACTAATGTTAGCATAACAGTATTTTAGTTAGCACTAAAACATTAACAAACTAACCTGTTAGCATGCTAACGTTTAGCAATTTATCATACTGTTAGCATAATAGCAAGACTTTACAGTTAGCGTGTTTCAAGCTTCAACTAAAACATTTTTACATTAGCATGTTAATATTTAACAAGTTATACTGAGCATAGCAGCGTTAATATGTTCCGAGCTGCAGCTGACAGTTATTTTTACCTGATTCAACGTCAGAAGCACAAACTTCTCATCAATAAAGCTGCAGATTTATTGATTAACTGACAAATCGTCAAACGTTTAAACAAACTAAAGCCGAACGTTCAGTAAACTTTATGAAAGCTTTAATAAAGACGTCTTCGTCGTCACCTGTTGAGCTCGTTCCTGACGTCGTCCAGCTCCCGCCGGTCCTGCTGGACCGCCTCCTTCTGCTCTGTTGCTAGGTAACGCAGCCTCATGGCCTCAAGCTCCGCCTGCTGCTTCTTCAGACGCGTCATGGCGTTTTCCTGCTCCCGCTGCAAAGAAACACACACAACTATAACTTTAACATGATTACGTTTTGGTTTTTAGGATCAGACTGAGCCACAGCATGTTTGTTTGATTGATTGATTGATCAGTACAGATTCTCACATTTAAATGATAATCCTCTGACCTCGCGGCTGAAACGTGTGCGTTCCGATGCCAGAGAGGCGTTTCCTCTCGTTACACAGAGAGCAGCGAGGTGATAAATTTGTCTGGTTTCTCATTTTCTTAAAATAAAACCTCCCTGAGAAAATGTGAAAAAAGACAGAAACTCAGGGAGTTCACACGGAGACTGACGCGCTGAGACCAAGTCGTCATGAAAACGGCTCAAAAGAAGTCGTATTTCTCTCAGCTGCTTCCCAAAAAATGGCCCAGAAGTCCGTCTGGACTCCGTCTGCCGGCTCTCAGCTGAGAAACAACCGCTCAGGAACCTGCAACTAACCATCACTTTCTTTATCCATCATGGTTCAGTCTAAAATGCTCGTCTTTCTAAAGTGGCGTCTTCAAATCGCTTCTTTTGCCCGAAACACAAAGAATCTTCATTTAAAGTCAGAAAGGTTAAAAATATCTTCACATTTAAGAAGCTGGAAGCAGCAGATTTGTACATTTATGCTTGAAAACTAACAAACGATTCATTGATCATCGGAATAGTTGGTGATTAAATTAGTCTCGATCAACTAATCAATGAATCGTTGTGACTAGACGACGAGCAGCGACGAGGAGGTCTCTCCTGCAAACGAGTCAAAGTCCAAGTTCATTCTTCAGAACTAACTTCATTTAAAAGTAAAGTTCAGCCAGTTATTGATTATAGATTATTGGTTACAGGCTGACAGCTATACTCGTCTATAAATCCATTTATAATCTATAACTTTCTGCTTCAAAAGTAATCCAAACAATCAATTGATTATTATTATTAGAAGGCAGTTGTTGCATGTCTGCTAGCCGCTAAGCTAACGGGGCCCCCAGCAGACTGGTGATGCAGAGCAGAGCGGCTGATTCTGGATGGGAAAGCTAACATTTTCACACGCCTGATATCACACACGCACGCACACACACACACATGCACTCCCACACACACACACACACACACACACACACACACGCCGGTGTGTTGACTCAGGCCCGGCTCTCTGCGGACCATTAGCCGTCTGCATTACAGGCCGTTTTAAGGCTAATTACTAAAAAAACAAACAGGCTAAACATTTTCTCTGGTGCCCGCTGCCAAACACAATCTGAGGCCGAGTCCTGGAACAATTAGAGGACGAGGTGATACTGAGGCCTCGGGGGGGGGGGGGAAGACTCCCGGCAGCTACAGATACTGAAGACTGACTCTCAGACCCGGGACCAGAACAGACCAGGAAACCTACAGATGTCATCATATATATATATATATTTATATATTTTATTTCATGATTGATTGAGGTTGATTATCGGCTTCAGCAGGACTTGACATTTACTGCGACCTGAGGGGAAACTTTAGTTTCACAACGTTGTGATGATGCATCAAGTGGCTCCTGGACTCCAAGACGGTGTCACGACTTTCTGACGCCTCCTGGGTTAATTTCTCCTCCACTAGACGTTTCCCGAACATCCGCGTTAACAATCTGTATGAAGTGCGTTCAATAGTTTGTTTTTATTGAGATTTTATGTAATAAAAAAAAACTTTGTTTGTATAAATGTTTTAAAACTACAGAAGAGGATTAGGGACACGTGTGAAATTTTTTTGGGAGTTTAGAATTTTTTTTTTATGGGAGAATTCTGACTTTATTGTATTATAAAAAAAAAAAATTTAAGTAAAAAAAAAAAGTCGGAATGAAAAAAAAAGTCACAATGAAAAGAAAAAAAGTCGGAATAAAGAAAAAAAAAAGTCGGAATAAAGAAAAAAAGTCATAATACAAAAAAAAGAAAGTCAGAAGTATGGGTAACTGTAAGAGTCAAACTTCACTTTGCCACAACGTCACTTTGCGCCATTCTGGAGGGAAACCACAGGCTGACCAAAAGTGTCTGTCTTACGGGAGTTTTTGCGTGTTCGAGGAGTCCCAGAGGAAGCCGTTTCATTAAGTCAGACACTTTTTTTTGCATTCTGACTTTTTTTTTTTTTACAAAATTTTTTTTTTTCATAATACAATAAAGTCAGAATTCTCCCATAAAAAAAAAATTCTAAACTCAAAAAAAATGTTCACACGTGTCCCTAATCCTCTTCCGTATAAAACCACCTGCAGAAAATGTCTCAATGTAATTTTAAATTTAAAATAAAAACACAATCCTGATTTTGTGTTTTCTTTGGGCTGAAAACAGAACATTTGGAGATTTCCTGACTCCTAAGAAGGTAAACAACTATTTGGATTCTTACATTTTTTAGACGGATTAAACTAACAAATGTTTTTCTTCTAAACTGTGAAAAGTATTGATTAGTCACTTTGGGACGTAAAGAGTTCACAGCAGCTGCAGATGCTGATTATCAGGACACGACTTCTGCTTCAGGTGTTACAGGTGGAGGTGCGACGCCTGTCGGCCGTCACTCGGACCCTCGCAGGTGTTTCTGGGTCATTTACTGAACTAATCCACAAAGTGCTTCTTTGTTTTCCAGCTCAGAATAAACACTCGGTTTTTAAGTCGTTGCTCCCAAAAAACAAAACAAAAAAAGACCTTCCACTTAAAATACTTTCTTTTTTATACGAAGTTTAGCTGCTCGGCTCTGAACTTTAATCTCTTTGTATAAACATATATAAAAGAGCAACTTAAGCTTCATGTCGCAATATTTTGAATAATAATAAAAATAAGACTCCCTGATCCGCAAAAAGCTCGTGACTCCTCTCGGAGAAGAATTTTTATGATCCGACTTGAGGTAAACAGAACGGCCCGCGAGGCGCTGAGAGGACAGAACAAATAGGCCGAAAACCAAACAAGCGCCGGCTTCAAGAACCAACGAGACGTAAACACGAGCCGGGGGGGGGGCAGAGTAGTTAGCGCCCGGCTAGCTCATCGCTCAACGCTAACACCCAGATGATTAATGGAGGACAGGGGGGGGCTGCATAAATCACAGGGTGTTTTCTTTACAATGATGTGGCACTTAGAGGGGGGGGGGGGGACAAAAGGAGGAAGGACGAGGGAGGTGGAAAACTGCAGAAAAGGGAACAGGGAGAGAGAAGAAGAAGAAGAAGGGAAAGTAAGAAAGAAAAGGACAGAAAAATAAAAAGATGGATGAAAGAGGAGAAGCAGAACATGATGAAGAGGAGGAAGAAGTAGGAAGTGACCGACGGGGGAAGGAGAAGAAACACGTCCAGCTGGTTGATGTCAGGAACAGTTATAAGTGTGTCAGATAAAGTGTGTGTGTTTATGTTAGTCTTAGGACGAGCAAAGCCCCACTTAGTGAGTGTGTGTGTGAGAGAGAGAGAGAGAGAGGGGTGTGTTTTTACACCAAAGCCAAATATTTATCTGAGGTGAAGTAGACAATGAAATGTGTGAGCCATCAGTAACACACACACACACACACACGTTGTTGTTTCTATTCTTCTATAAAACCTGGTCAATCCAATCAGATGCGCATCAGGACCTCAGGCGTCTCAACGAGATCTTATCAAACTACGAGCTAAATGCTAACGCTAGCCTGGCAACCTAGCACATCCTAGTGTTAGCATGCTAACATTTGCTAATTAGCACTAAACACAAAGTACAGCTGCCATTTAAAAAATAACAAAGAAACCATAAATTAAATAAACACAATATAAAAGAAAATATAAATGTGTGTTCGAGGTCGTTCATAAACAACAAATTGTACAACTTCTGGCTCCGTATGAATCTTAAGTCACACTTGTTTTCTATAAAACATTATAAAGTGACGTCGTCGTGTGTTTTACTATTTAATGAATTGAGTTGTGTAAAAAGACACGACGTGACTTTGGATAACTTGGCTGTACGTTGTGGTGCTGAAGCTGCTGAACGTCCAGCAGTGTGGACTGTCTCCGCTGGTGCGTTCGAGGAGGCTCCGACATCCCAAAACCCTGTAGCGCCTGCTCGTTTAACTCCTGCGTTTGTCATCTTAACGTGAGCAACTTTTCTATTTATGATCAACCTGATCGGGTTCACTGATCTGCTGCTTGAAGTCAACGGTTACACGTATATTCAGACAATAAAACAACAAACAAACAATAAATGAAACAAATGAGAAGTCGTGGGCGAGCTTCTAAAAACAGAAACACCTGAACAGGGTGGGTGTTGAACGGGAGACGCACCTGTTTGAACCTGGCCAGCTCTTTTAAGGCGCGCCCCCACTGCTGCTTGTAGTGCAGCTTGGACTTGGTGGTGGACTCCAGCTTCCTCTCCAGCTCCACCTTAATGAGACCAACACGGTTATTAACTGTCAGTAGACGAGTAAACAGTAGGTTCTTCCTCCAGTTTGTTTACAGGAGGCAGACTTGACAACAAAGCTTGTAGTAGGGCTGACTCAGGTGACCCCTGACCCCCCCTTAGTCATGCTGCTATAGGCCTAGGCTGCCGGGAGACTTCCCATGATGCACTGAGCTCCTCTCTCCATCTGTACACACTCATATCCCATAATGCTAAGTGTGAGTCAGAGTGTCACTCTCCATTAGTTCTGCTATTAGTATTAATATGAACATCAATACCTCTTATATTACATCTCTGTGTAGGTGTAGGTCTCTCTCTCTCTCTCTCTCCTCGCATTGAACAGTTACTATGAATCCTCGTTTCTACATCACTAGACGCGTGCGAGCCGTGCGGTGCGAGCATCACCTTCTCCAGAGCGAGCAGGTTGACCTCGGCCTGCAGCCTGACCTCGGGCCGGACGCTCTGCTGCTCTCTGTAGAGCTGGAACTCTTTCTCCAGCTGCCGGAAGCGAAGCTCTGCGTCTGCGACCTGCAGTCAAACAACAAGGTGAACACTCAGAGCGGCTGCACCACCACCCAACAGCAGAACTGCCTCCGCCCGCACCTGCTGCAGCAGCCGGCCTCTCTCCTCCTCCATCAGCCGGGCTTTGTCTCTCTCCAGCGCCACCCGGTGGTCGCTGTCCTGCTGCAGCCTCCTGCTGCTCTCCTGCAGCTCCCTCTGGGCGAGCTCGTGTTCGGCCCGCAGCTCCCGCTGCAGCCGCCGGGTCTGAGCACACGATCAACGTCACGTGACCAAACAGGAAACTGATTAACCAAAAAGTGAACTACAGCATCACGTGATCTTTATCAATCACGTGTATCGACGAGGAGAGTCTGACCTCCAGCTCCGCCTCGGCCAGCTGCTTCTCTCTCTGCTCCAGATCACACAGAGTCTTCTGCAGCTGCTCCTCCAGCAGGTTGAACTCCACCTCCTGCAACACCACAACACCTCCTCAGTCACTGCTTTGTCTTTAAGGAAGGTTCCTGGAAAATGCTTCATTATTTTATTTTTAAGGTTCTGAAGGTTTGAATATTAGTCCTCAATCTAATCTGGTGTTTCAGCGTCGCTCATGGAAACCAGAAGAACTTCTCCTGGAATTTATAGTGATTGTTGGTTGAGGTTCCTTGAAAGTGCTTGAATTTGACTGTGTGTGTGTGTGTGTGTGTGTGTCTCCACCTTCTTCCGGACCAGAGCTTCTCTCTCTCGGTCTCGTCTCCTCCACTCGTCTGCCAGCGCCTGCATGTGGCTCAGCTCCTTCTTCTTCAGCTGAAAACACAGCGCACGTCTCAGAGACACTTAAATCAACGTGAATCTGCACGCGAGCGACCGCACGTCAACGTCCGTGCGTCCACTTTAACAAACCAACAGGTTCTAAACGTCTAAACCTGTCGTGGGCCGCCGTCAGTGCAAGGAAGGTCACCTGATCGTCAAACAGATCCTCCTGCTCCTCCTTCCACAGCTCCAGCTCCAGGGCCGTGCGGTACTCCGGGGTGTCTCGGGGGGCGGCCGGAGCCATGGGGCCCGGCGGGGCGGGGGCCGGGCCGGGAGCAGCAGCGGCGGGGCGGGAGGGCGGCTGCACGGGGGCCACGGGTTCGTTCTGAGGAATAACAACTGGTTAGTCGCCGTGTTGAGTCTTGTTTTAAGATCTGTATCTTTGTATTGATGACTAATCAGCTCTTCAAACTTATTTTATCCTCCTGTTTTTTTTGTTTGATGCTCTATAAATACAGTTTATTATTATTATTACTACCACACTGCATCGGGTCGTACAGGTGGAAATCTAAAAGTCTTCTTCTAGTTACTGAATGATAATATTAATACAACACTTTACAGTTTTACACTTTAAATTCTTCTGCTGACACACACACACACACACACACACACACCCACCTGTCTCACCTGGGACGAGTCGGAGACGATGACCTCGGTGGCCCGGACCAGTCCCAGGTCCTCCAGCGTCGCCACGTAGCTCAGCTCCGCCACTTTGTCCCCGGCGCTGGTGGACGACAGAAACACAGCAGTTTAACAGTGAACGGGCACCGTGTGGTCGGCGTGCACCGTGTGGTCGGCGTGCGCCGGGCCCTACCGGTGCGTCTGGACCACGGGGATCCGGTCCTGGTGAGTCTGACGCCAGCTCTGCTCGCCGGTCACGGCCACGAACCGGCTCCTCTCGCAGCTCAGCAGGTGAGACAGCTGGACGGAGGCTTGTCCAATCAGCTGGTCTCTGCTGGTGGCGTCTCTGTGCCAGACCTCCACCACCAGAGGAACTCTACACACACACACACACACACACACACACACACACACACACACACACACACACACACACACACACACACACACACACACACACACACACACAGTTACAAACAAAAAGCTCAGACACAAACAAACACACTGAACAAACAAAAACAATGTACACACACCTACTGCACCACCTGCTGGACAAAGGTGAGTTTGCAGACAGTGTGTGTGAAGCAGAAAATGAGGGGATTCTGTTTCCATTTGTTTTGCTCCGACTTCCTTTTAAAATCTGAATATCCCTCCTTCCTCTACCAGCAGGTCAGCAGACGTTCCTCTGAGGCGTCTCTACCTGAGGAAGGCGTCTCTACCTGAGGAAGGTGTCTCTACCTGAGGAAGGTGTCTTTACCTGAGGAAGGCGTCTCTACCTGAGGAAGGTGTCTTTACCTGAGGAAGGCGTCTCTACCTGAGGAAGGCGTCTCTACCTGAGGAAGGCGTCTCTACCTGAGGAAGGCGTCTCTACCTGAGGAAAGTGTCTCTACCTGAGGAAGGCGTCTCTACCTGAGGAAAGTGTCTCTACCTGAGGAAAGTGTCTCTACCTGAGGAAGGCGTCTCTACCTGAGGAAAGTGTCTCTACC
>JAVQJL010067565.1:0-34024 GCA_036024295.1 Nannoperca obscura
CACACACACACACACACACACACACACACACACAACTTACACATAATTATCTTAGCTGAAACAGACGAGTGTGTACATGCATGTGTGGGACACACACACACACTTGCAAAAGATCGAAGCATCTTTGAAACGGAAACACGCAGCAAAAAAAAAAACTAAAAGAGTTACACATATGTTTAGGTACACACACATAGAAATACACACATGCAATGGAGGGAATAGTTAACTCGCCCTTTAATTTGCAGGAGTAGAGTTACCCACCCTTGCAGGCTGACATAAATCATCAGGAAATAAATTCATAGTGCAAATCATTAGTAAATATAGGGTTTTTAACTCTGACCGACTGAACCTTGATTTTTTTTTTACAGGCAAAAAAAAGTGTTGTTAGGAGGCTGACGGTCTGAACGCGTGAAAAGGTGTTTTCAGATCTTCAGACTGAGGATCTGCTTCACACAATTATTACCACACCCACACCCACTTTCTGCAGCGACTGGCCAGGTGTGCCCACGTGGAAGTGGGTGGAGCACCAAGCACTCTACAAAGTTGTTTCTCTCTACATTCCCTCATACGGCTGATTTCCCTTTTGTCTGTGTTCGCTGTAAAAAAAAACAAAAATGTGACGGTGATGTTTTGTCGGTGAGCAATTTGAGTGAGGAAGCCTCCTTTAAATCCTCTCTGTGGGAAATTCCTTTCTTCGTATTACAAACTGATGTCTTGTTGTCCAGGTGCAAGACGAAGAAAACGGCGCGCTAGCAAACACGGATGTAAACAACACTAATTAAAAATTAGAAAAAGGGAAAAAAGGAAGGAGGAAGGAATCTTTTGTCAGACGTCACGGATACACACAAAGCGTTTTAGAGAAACATTGAATGTTCACAAGAAAACTTTACCCTTGACCCAAGATATCTTAAAAGGTAAAGGAGTAGCAGTTGGTGCATATTGGTAGTTGTTTGAAGTACTCATACACTAACTATATTTAAAGGATCACTGCATCACTGTGCATACATTAATCATGTAATCATACACATGAAGAAACAGCACTGCCAAACACCAACTGCAGCAGCGCTGAATAATAAACCTTGTGTTTGTTGATTACATCAAAGATGTAATTACTTCAAAGATGCGATTACTTTAAAAATTCCAATTAGATATCAACACCTCTTTATATGCGTCAGGAAATCGTAAATGTAGCCCTCAGTCCCTCTGTAGTCTAATTTCACTTGAAAGGCCTTTGATTTATCAGCATATTGTTGCTGCCTTTTATCTTCACTCTATTTGAACAGAAATCTGCTGCTGAATACACGAGTTAATGGGATCTCAGACATCACTTGTTTCTAATGACGGCCCTCCACCTTGACCCTGACACACACACACACACACACACACACACACACACACACACACAATCATACGTATGCATTTCACATACACATGCATGCGAAGAAACGCAGTTGCATGCTTGTGAGTGCACACACACAAGCACGCGCCTTCATTTAGAGGACCTTATGCTGATAAAACACCTCTAATGTATTCTTTAGTTTTCAGATGACACACTAAGTAGATTCGTCTCTTTTTATATTTGAAGCGGAAATTAAAGTGTCCTCTCTTTTGTCCCCCCCACCCCGCCTTCCAAAGTGCTTTTGAGTCTAATGTCTTTAATCTCAAATTTAACGGAGATGGCACATTCAAAACACTCATTCACTCTTTCTTTGACAGTCATCCTTGCCTTGGTAGAAAAAATGAAAAATACGGACAGTCGCTGGGGATTCGTGGCAGATTCACCTTGCCCTGTGCAATCCTTTCAAGTGGCTACAATCAAACTGCTTCGCAGGAAAGAGCTTTCTCACAAAGAGATCTGATGTCTTGTCATCAAATGAATCCAGATTGCACTCAATAAACCCTCCTTCAAAGACAAATGAAAACAACCGTGTGTAAATCACATTTTAAGATCTGTGATCTGTTGCATTAACTGTGACAACAAATATGCCATTTAAGAAATAACAACCTGGTGCCTCCTTTATGGGAAATAATTGCTTCGGTTGGGCTGTAAAATAAGACTAAGACTTATTACTCAGGAATAAGTCCAATCATGGACTTAGTAATAATAACTATTAACAGAGAACCCTTTTTTATAAAGTGATCGTCATTTAAAGCCGGGGTAGGTAAAATCTGTGCAACCTATGCAAAACCTTCCGCCTGTCTCTGCCTGTCTCCCTCGCGTCAATGTGTTGCGTTCAATGAGCAGCAGAAGCCATGCAAAAACTTGTGCTTTCTACACACACGCCACTGTCCCATGTCAAAAGTTATTCCCCAATATTTGTCATCATGCCTCTTTGCTGATATGAGCGTCATGGCACCGAACATAATGACTTTTATGTTTTGTACTATACAAGGGAGGTATTGGAAATGTATCACAAGTTGGATTCAGGATTATCCGCCACTGAATCAGGCTTTCACCACTGAAGGAGCGTACGCACGCATCTACATTTGTAGAACAGCCATTACAAAAGCACTGTCTCCCGTCAAGGGTTCGGTTTTCTAAAGTCTGAAAACAGAGCGAAGAGGAGGGGCTGAAGTAGAAGTTCGCTCTCAGACCACTTGAATTACAATATGCTGCACGGTTAATATGGCATTTTTGTCCTAATGACCCCATAACAATACTGCCTACTCCACCTTTAAGGTTTTCACCTTCTGATTTATTTCATGAAAGTGAAATAAAACACTCGCTGACAAAAAACAACAACTTGTGAAATGACTATGACAGATTAAAATTCTCCTGAGATGTGTCCTAACAAGCATCTGTTCACTTGCTGACCAGACAGAACGACCCAGCGCACGGTGAGACGTGACAGGTCAAATGCTCACGCTAAATCTAAATCTGTACCAAAAAAGTAGAGATTTTCTCTGTGTATAGTATTTGTGTGGGATTTAATCTCTAATCTTTAACTTAGTTACCACTTTGTTTCCTATTAAGCAGCTTCCAAGATAAGAAAAACAACTGTATGTATATCCTCAGTTACGTTCTTTATCTGCCGCTTCTCATGTTTCACTTTAACTGACCATGTATAACCCGTTCAGGCCAGATGTGATGCTTCTAACTAATTACATTTTTAGGTATAAATCATCACAGCTATTCACAACATAAAACCTATTTGAGCAATGTTCTTTTCCACAAAATACTGATTACTTTTTTTTTCTTTGTCAAAAGTAGTGCAAGTTGAATGTCAAGGTTTTTTTGCACCTTTTCAGTGTTTATTAGAAGACACAAATGCGCTGCTTTATATACAATAATGCTTCATCTGAGAGGTCAGAGAGCAGAGCCAGGAGCTTCACTGTTGAATAACCACACACACACACACACACACACACACACACACACACACACACACACACACACACACAGTTTATGCAGATGGGTGTTTGGGTTTGTGGGTGAATACAGGAGGGAGGGAAACAAAAACTCTGAGTCTAAAAGCGCGGTAAAATTCCCCACACCTGCGTGCAGAGAGAAAGTGCAAGACGAGATGTGCAGAAAGAGAAAGAAACAGCGTGAGCAAGTGCTGAATATGAGGCAGCCGCTCTTCACGCAGGAGACCTGAGAATCTCACGGAACGTTTGATCCCATGGAAACTCCTGGTCTAGATCAGCCTGGTATTAGATTAGACCGGTATTAGATTCAGCCTGATTTGATCTGATCTGATCGACTCCCAGAGGGGAAGGTTAATGTATGTATATGAAACGGCACAGTTGTGGGAAACACCAGACCTGCTTGACATTGGGTAGACCAATTTTGAAACTGCCCTGTATGACTAAGACTAACATTGATATGATTAATATGATTCTGAAAGAAAAAAAAGGTTTCAGTCTTTCTGAGGATAAGATTTTGGTTATTTGCAAGAAAACCTCTTCAGTATTGTATGGACAGACCGCACAAATACACTTTGTCATTAATGTGAACCGCATTTCATAAATAATGATTTTACTTTCGCTTGTTGTCAAATATTTCAACATGTTTACTTGAGAATACGTCAAAATGGAAGTCCAATACTGTAACTCCTATGATTTTAACAAAAAATATAACTCAAATTTGTGACGTCTAAAACTTCTAAACTGTGTGTTCATTTACAATTGATTTACAGTAGTAAATAAGTTTTGTAAGAAATATAAAGCTGCCTGGATTATGTTTTTTTTCTTGTTTTATTTTACTGACATACTGAGGAGATGTTTATATTGAACGCATCTGCAAATTGTTCACCGCCAATACGAAATGTTCGCATGGAAACATTTTTATGGTTCTGTTCAGGCAACTCAAAGACCTTTTGAGTTTTGGAAAAGACTGTGATCTTAGTAAAATACAGAAAAAGTCAATGCAGATGTGAAGCACGAGGCAACACGCAATAACAGTTTCAAAACCCATGGTCTTTCTTTTCCTATCTTTCACTAAACCGAACCCTGGTCTCTGGTGTCGCAGTCCTGCGCTTTGTAGATTTACATTTACTCTTGTGTTCAGTACATCCACCGCTGCCCCCAGTAACCGCCAGGGTGACCTGCTCTGCCCGTCATGACCCCCCACAGGCCGTCCCACCCCAGCAGTCAGTCTTGAGTAGGTCTCCCAATCTGGAAGTCATTGCCTTCTCCAGAGTCAGGAGCCCAAAATGAGAGCCTCTTAGTTGGAGGTTTGGGCAACATCAAAGCCCAGGCAACCATAACAACGCAGCTATGTTTAAAAAAGGGCCAAACACCCCCCCCCACTCCCAACAAGCCCGCCCACTACCCAATTACACACACTCACACACACACACACACACACACACACACACACACGCACGCACACGCAAATGCTCATATGCATGCATGAATGCATGTATGAAAGGACACGCCCAGTGGTGTGCATGCAAATACACACATCCACTGCTGCCACACACCACTGGAACATCTGGACCGTGGCCATGATGAATCAGTAACCACTGCTTGTAACTAACAGAGTGTGTGTGTGTGTGTGTGTGTGTGTGTGTATATTACTATGCATAATATGCCGAAGTGCTCACAGACAATGATGCTATTTTTTTTTACTCTGCATCATTGTTCCCCCGTCAAGACCAACTTGTATTGTATATATTTATTTTTCGCCTGTAATTGCATTTCTTTGTTCCAACATTTTGCTTCCCAGCTCACCTGCACAGGCTGTTTTTTATGTATAATGTATTATATGATACTACTATCTTTAATGGTTTCATTTGCCAGCACTGCTAGTGCAAATAATACTAACAGACGCTCAGCAGTAGCAGAAGATGTTACTGTAGAAATTACAGTAGTAGTAGTTGTAATACAAGCCAAAGTATTGGCCAGACTTGAGAGAAAGAGAGAAATGAGACAAGAAAGAGTGCAGAGAGATTCACTTTTCACACTGTGGTGAGAAAACCTCTGAGCTCCTTATGAGAGACGACACTCGGCTCGGCTGCAGCTGGCTCCGGGCCATGGATGAGAGACTGCTTACAAAATCAAATCCAACCAGCGAGGTGGCATTTAGAGATGAGTTATCACTCTCTTAATGAGTGAACGGAGACAGACAAGCAGGCAACTTTCTCCTCCAGACTGCGGTGACGGTTTCACTCTGCACAAAATGACCTCTAATGATTGGTCCTGAAGAGAGCTAATTAATGGTGTACTTGTTTATTTCGATCAGAAAGTTCCACGATTAACAACTTGTTTGTGACATTTGGGAAATCATCCGCAACAAAAATATTGACACAGTGAGACGGGAGGAAATGAGGACGACCACAGAGGCCATAAATCCTCTTTGAGACACACTTCCTCCAGTGTTTGGTTTGCTCAAACAATAGATACTATGACTACTTCAGGCCACAGCCATGTTTGTCTGTCTTGTGGGAGCCTGTTAGCAGAAGACACAGAGGGCTCGCCGTGGCGGTAAAAGGCATTTGTGTTTGCATGTATTCTCAGACATACCAGTTGTTTCCAGTGTGAAATGGCAAACTTCCACAACTGTGTTTATCTGGCGGCTGCAGTTTGGGATGAAAGTTTCACCCAATCATAAGTGACCTTTGGGTGCATCTCCTCCTTCCTACTGTACTGCACGAGGCACGGAAACGACTGGGGCTCAGACCTTTGGTTTTTTTTTCTTCTTCTTAAAGATCCCCGGATTGATTGCGATCCCGTCCGCAGGTTATGTGGTCTCGTTCCCTGCTGAGATGACAGAGCACGTCTGTCTCTCACTCATTGTGAAACCTTTCCTGTGCGGCTGCCGAGGACAGCTTTCACTCGCCGGCTCAGCCTAAATACCAGACCATGCGCCCAAATGGGAAATGCCGCCACACACAAAAAAACCCTGCAGTGATGCGTTTCCTGTGTGCTAGTCTATTTATTACACAAATATGGCCACCAGATACCACAATAGAAAGACTCACACAGGTCATGGTGAAAGTTTTTACCATACAAAATCATTATGAATACCCAAAGACGTTAGCATGCTTACTAAATGTTCTACTGTAAGACAAATACTGTCCTAAAATGCTACTGAGAAAAGTAAAATGATTAAGAGCTGAAACAATTAATTCATTGGCAACTACTTTGATAATAGATTTATGGTTTCATTGATTTTATTAAGGAATAAATGCCAAATATGTTTGTCAAAAATGGGAAGATTTGGTGCTTTTCTGTGTTTCATATAATTTTATATTCTTAAGTTTAGACCTTAGAGAAGGTCTTAAAGTTTTAGACCGTTAGCTGGAAAAAACAAGTAATTTAAAGACGCCACTGTGGGCAATTCTTTTGGTGGCAAAAATGACCACAAATTAGGTGTTTTAATGACCGATCTATTGACTTAAAAAATATACTGCAGATTAAATTGATAACAACAATAATCATTAGTTGCAGCCTTCGAACAGTTCCCCAGACACATCTTGAAAAACACACCAAAAGAAAGAAAAAAGAGAACTGTAGTTTATGCTAATCTACATAATCTTTATGTAGACATCTATAAATATACATTTTTATATACTTTCATAAGTACAAAATACACAGAAATGCTTGTGATTATATCCCTTTGTTTTGTTCTTCCATGTACTTTCCCGTGTGTAGTCCCTACAAAACTAGTGCACATGACTCTCTCGTGTCCTCAGAGATCAGGCGGACGTACATGGCTGACTCTACATGTAGGCTGTTGTCGAGTCAAGTTTTGGGGAAGCAGACAACTCAATCAGCTTACATGCTTTCTGCCCTCTGGGCCACCGGTTCACCTCGCACGCACGGTGCTTTCTGTCTGATCTGCTGCTTTGATGTGTGTATCAAAATAATCTCATCCCTGGGTGTTTGTGTGTTGTGCGAGCATTGAAGGACATGCAAAAGAAATACCTGCAGGCCAGTGTGCGCTGAATGGCCTTAACATCCCTACACCCAAACCCAAAAAAGGAATATATCTTGTGGAGATGCCTTTGTATTTGTTTATTCACACACAAACACAAACACACACACTTATGCTGCCAAAAGAAATATTAAAACGCAATCTACATTTTGAAAAGTGAGATGTTTTTTTCCCCCACGAATTTGCACTTAATTCTATAATTTAAGCGTCACTTTTTAAAGAATAAACTCAGTAAGTAACTGTCCTCCCAAATTCCCGATAAAGTAAACCTTGAACCTCCGGACACTAAAGCAGGTCACAAGGTCACTGTAATTCCATGCGTGTTTTTAAGGATTCTTCAGCGGCTGTTGTGTAAACCCTGTGTGTCGCACAGCTGTGTCGAGAAACTACAACGCTGCCACTGTCCGTCCCTTTACTCAACGCTATTAAACAGTTGTGACATCAAATGACTGTGAAACCCCATCTTCATTAGATTACCCAGCTTCCTTTGTGTCAATCACACGACTGAGGCTGGTCTTTACTACTGAAAGATCCAATGAATGAACAAACACAAGGGCTGTAACTAATGACCATTTACCTCGGTGATGAAGCTGCTGATTGTTTTCTTGATTTATCTACAAAATGTCAGAAGATAGCAAAACATGCCTGTTAAAATTCTTCACAGCACAAGGGGATCTATTTAGATTTATTCAACCAATAGTCCAAAACTATAATATATCACAAAGAAAGGCATTAAATCCCTACATCTGAAAAGCTGGAGACATTTTGACTAAAACGATGAACGGATTATTAAAACAGTTGGTAATTATTTTTCTGTCAGCTCTACTTTGCATTTCTCCGTACAACTTTCAAAGACAATGTCTCCGTTATTTGATGACCGACAATTTGGGAGGAAAGGAGGAGGACAAAGCGGGGACGTCAAACCCAAAGCCAGCGAGAAGAGACGCAAAGCAACAGACATACACAGTCGTCTGGAAGAGGCGAGTCATCAGACAACATCGGGGGGGACAAACCAGAGCCCTGAGGCCCTGTCCAATCAGCTCATTCCTTTCATTGTCCCTCAGAAAGATCAAGCAGTCCCACTCAGGACCATTTTAAGAACCATCGTTCACCAAAGATTACGCTCGTTGCAACCACGGGTTATTTATCATCACTGATGACCAGACTGACAGAAAACACTTAAAAAGGGGGTCTCTACTTCATCTCGGGGGAAGTGCAAAGGCCCGGAGTGGTGACCTTTCACCCGTACATACTTGAAACTGACTAAACACCAAAATACTAACAATAACTGCTGTGTTTTAATTCCGTTTCTTAAATTGCATCGACAGTGCTTTGACCTGTGCTTCACCTACTGTTTCAACATATTTTTCATTCATTCTTCACAAATTCTGACTTTCTGCACTCTGGTGCAGTCCCGCAGAATATTCCTCCAAGGCAGAAAAGAAAAAGTTCTCATGTACACTTAAATAGTCATTGTTATATTGAGAAATATTTTGATAGAAATCCTTGAAATGTTTTAGAATTATAAGAATTCAAGGTTTCTTCAGAACAGAGCGACTCTTTTCATATGTACAGCTGATTTACTAATTTATTTCTGGATCAAATGTTTTTAAGTGTCCATCTGTCAAGGCTGCAAACTCAAACAGTGTGTTGCTTTTGCAAAAAAGTACTTTTCCTACCAATAAAGCACACTTGAATTAAAGTTATCTAGAGGGAGGGATCAGTGGAAACAGGAGATGTACGAGACGTAATAGATGAACGATAGATGTATCTTCAGATTGCTTGTTTTGTTTGACAAACAGTCCAAAACCCCAAAAGAAATTCACTTTATTATCATAGAAGAAAACCAGCAAAATATTGACATTTGAAAGCAGAATGGAAGCGGGAACCAGAGAATATTTGGCATCTGCGCCCAAAAACTAACTAACGACAAACTGATAATTGGAATATGTATTGCTGATTATTTTACTGTTGATGGACACATTGTTTCAGCTCTAGACTGAAGGACCACAAAAAGGGAGACAAGAAGAAGACCAGGAGAGAAGAAGTGATGGATGGATGGATGGATGGATGGATGGATGGATGGATTAAGGTGTAGAGGGAGGGGTGGATGCTACTCTGTCTCTCTCTCCTTTCATGTCCTAATTTATTCTGTCTGATTAATTCCTTTTACCCCAGCGGCTGGAGCGATTCCTCTGGATATGCAACATCCCAGCAGCCCCTGCTCCCCCCCCCCCCCCCCCTCTACTGTACCTTTCTTCCTCTCTACCTCTCTTGGCCCACCTGCTGGGCTGGTCCCCTCTCTGCAGCACTGAGGAAACAGAGCAAGCATGCCGTAACTGTGGCAACCATAACCCCCCCCCCAACCGCAGTCCACAAAAAAGTCCAGGCTCTTGATCTAAGATCTGTTGCTCCACTTATTTCTATATTTGTACGGACAGAACACAAACAATGCAAAAAGCATTTTCCACTGTTTTCCGATGCTAACGATTAATCAAGAAGATTGAGATGTTGGTGCGTCTGTTTGTATCCTCGCATGTGAACCTCAAACCATAAAACAACAGATCCAATCTAAGCCCAACTGACTGGACCAGAGGGCAAGAGCCTGAACGTGTTGACCAGGACACAGTACACGGATAATCTGTGGTGACCTGTCTGTGGTGAATCTGTGGTGACCTGTCCGCACAGACGCTGCTGTGATCACAAAACTGGGTTTATAATTAGCCTGAATGTTACGCTGATTATACTCCACCAAAAGAAACAGATTTTTTTTTTAAAGAACACACTTGAAAAACTCAAACAAATGAAATAAACTGAATGTCACAAGACTTCTTTCACCAGAAGGGAACTGTTTCAGCCAGAGAACATCAGATGGACTCGAAAACTATTCTCTGGATTTTCTCGTCCAAACACCTGGAAAAACAGCTTCAGATTTCCTCTCGACTCTCATTTATGGTAATAAGTGGTTGCTGCCACAAGTGGTTTGGCTTGGTCTCAGGGGGGATACGATGCTTTTCTGTATGATAGATTACGCCTGCAGTCAGTTACAGTTACACAGCTGCATTAGTGTCCTTTTGCAAGACACAGAAGCCCTGAAGTAAAAAGGGCTTTAAAAAAAATCTAATATCTTTTTCATGAAAAGAAGCATACTCTTACATTTTTTATTTCAGTTTGTCCTCTCAATGATTTTAAAGCACTGACCGACCGTTACTATGTGCTGTTTTACTGCAGGAACATTTTATTGTGATTTAATTTACTTTAAAAAGAAGCAGATCTTAAAGTTAAAGTTGAAGCACAGTTCACCATGAATGCACAGTGGATTTGACTCTTGCTCACAAATTTGATCACATAATATCCTCCATACTCTCACCCCCGCCCGCACATGGTGTGTTTTCTATCAAAACAAAGCAGACGTGCCATAAACATAATTCTAATCTTTCAGTTCAATGCTGAGATGCTCCCTGTGTATTGAATCCAAGCCATGATGGTAAAACATATTCACTTTTTCTCTCTCTCTCTACGATGCAGAGAGATGCACTACATGTGTTTGGCAAACATCCTCCTGCTGTAGTTTGACTGACTTGAATTATAGATGGGAGACACGAGCCACCCGCTGCTTGTTTGTTTGTTCGAGACTTTGAGTAAGCAGAGGGAACGAGAGGGAGAGATGAAATGGGACGGAGAGTGCAGAAGAAGAAAAAAAGAGAAGAAGAAAGAGACTGGAGAGAGAGAGAGAGAGAGAGAGAGAGAGAGAGAGAGAGAGAGAGAGAGAGAGAGCAACTGCATGGCAGACAAAAATCAGAAAAGGCTGAAAAAGATGAACAAGTTATGGAGACTGCTTGGATTGACAGAGGAAAGATGGACAGAAGAAGACAGAGAAGGAGAGGAACATCATTACTGGGAGTTTGAATCCTAGGTTGGGAGTTTTGACATTGAACAGATGATATGATGGTGTGAATCAAAAGCAAAATCATCCTCAGCTGCAGCATTGGCTGTTTAATGGAATATCAGTTTGTTAGCAGCTAAAAGTCGTTTTTCATGTTTGTCACTGTGATTTTAAGACGGTTATTGGTGTGGTGGAGAAATATTTGGGAAAGGATTTGAGGTTGATACTGAACACTGGCCCTGCTTGACACCAGCATCCATCAATGTGGACCAAAAAAAAAAGAAAAGACAAACATGAGGAAGAAGAAAGATAAAAAGGAAAAAACTGAATCAAGAAGTAGTAACAGAGAAACAGAGAAAAGGGCGACACACACACCGCCATCTCCATCAGAAAACAGCCCGTTGAGAAGTCGCCATACCCGCAGCCATAATTGTTTGTTACCGAGTGCTGTCTTACATCACTGACCGCCCGTCCCTGCGCTGCACCTCAGCGGCGGTTCTTCTGAATCCAAAGGGGGAGCCCTCCTTTGCCCATCCAGATCACATTACACAGGGCTCAGGGCTCTGATGTGGCTTCAGATAAAGAGTGTACTAACCCCGGCCCACAACCACACAGACCAGCTCAGAGCAGGCCCCGTCCTGCGGTCTCTTCCTCGCTATGAAAGAATATTTTTGAATGCCTCCCTAACTATACCCCACCCACTCACCCACCCACCCTACATGCTGATCTCATTTAGGTGGGGTTTTTATGAGGAGAAGGGGGGTACAAAGTATGCTAGTGGTTGTGACAAGTTGTTCTGAAGGGATGCACACAGCGTCTCATCGAGTCAGAAGGTTCTGGTGTGTTCTGGTAGGAGCTGGGAAGAACCGAGAGTAATCAATGTCAGAGCCGTGTGTGGGTGTGTGTGTCATGACGTCATTGGTCCAGACTCAACGCTTTCTTTTGGGAACTCAAGAAGTAACCAAACTTTTGAAGAGCTACTCATAGACAAACATCTGGTCACAATATTACTACAAATGACAACCTCATCTCATGTATCAGAAAGACTGAGCGACAGACAGGAGTTCAATTCCAAAATAAAATATCAGCCCAAGGCGATGCATTCAAATTGCTTGTTTTATTCGACCATCAGTCCAAAAGTCAAAGATAATATAGTTTGTATGTGACAAAGAAAAGCATCAAATTCTGGACACACCCATTCAAGTGAATGGGTGTGTTCAAACTTTTGACTGGTACTGTACATATTATCAAGGTGCTGGAACTGGAATATCTAAATGCAGCCACGATTAATGTTATAAGTTACACACATCAAAAGGTGTGCTGTGGAGAAGGACAGTAAACGAATGAATCCGCAATAAACAGTATGCACACTCCGTGGTGAGCAGCTTACTCATCAGTGGAGGGTGGTAATGTTGTTCAGCAGACATGCGCTTGATGCCTTTTAATGGATCAAACACAGGAAATTTGAAAAGCAGATAAACAGGATAATGAAAGCAGGGGAGGCCACTGGGCAAGACACTGCACGCAGGGGGAGTGAAAACCAAAAAAACTACAGAAAACTAAATTGAGCTGAAGAGACCGATATTTAGGAAGCCCGAGGGGAGGATGCAAACACTAACGTACAGATGCACAGGTAAATATAGTACTGAATGCATGTTTAGAAAGGTGGATTAATAATTTAGATGTTAGAATTGATAAATATTTAGACAAATGGACTTACTAATGGAAAAGTGGAAAGAAAAGTGTTTACTGATCACAAAAGGAAGCACCACACACACACACACACACACACACACACACACACCACCCCATTACAACATCGTCAGCCCTCACCTTTTCATCCATCTCCCTTCTACACATCAATTAAACCTCTTTCCATTGGCCAGGCCCTGCACTATATTAGCACCCCACCTTCCCTCTCTGTCTCTGAACAAGTTTCTCTTTAATCTTCAGGAGATGTTCCCATTGATGGATCTATTGATTTGATGTTGCACGCTCGCTGCTTTTATCTCCAGGAACTCAAAGAGGTGCTGGAGAGAAGAGACGCACTCCCCACACCAGGTTTAACTGCGCAGGCTCTGGTCTGTCCTACCGGACAGTCTGTCTTATCTCTGGACGGGTTCGAGAGATGATTTATTAACTTTGGAATTTTTTTGGTAAACAATCACATTTATCTTATCTGCTACGGTCTATCTAATCTACTAATTTTCCAATAATCAAACAAGCACTTAGGGAGAAAAACTAAAGTATGTTCACCATTTTCTTTGCATCACCTTTTTATAAGTGTGCAAATGGACTTGTGAGTGCAACACTCTGTGATCTCTACTTCTTTTCCTATTTAGTTACAATATTACTTAGCCTGTCAACTTGATCTTTTGGTATTTCCGAAACATTTCCCAAACATTTTCATAGACTGAAGGATGTCCAATCCCTCAGTCTTAAACCACACAAATGTGCTCCAGGACTGTTAATAATGTTATGTTATGCTACTTAACCATTGTTTCCTTACATTAAGTTATTAGTCAATGTCTGTGGTGATGGCAGGCATGATTGCTCGATTTGTGATGCAGCTGCAAAGCTTCTACAGACACGTTTCAGCCCTCAGTGGAATTACGAATAGTATCAAGCTAAAGACGCTACTGAGCATCATATTTGAGAATACACATTTTTAAAAAGCTGCAGGAATAAAGAAATGACTCCTCAGAGCGAATCAGCAACCCTCTATGACCCCAAACTATTTTTCTATTTGATTCAGAAAAAAGACCGTAAGGAGAAGAAGAAAAATACTTTTCTCTCAGCTTGGGGCAATAAAACTGTGCTGAGGATTTCGACATGGCGCAACTCCACTGGAGTCATCTGTGTACGTTGGGAGAGTGAAGCGAGGGCGCTACCATCCAGCTGACCACATGTGGAGCTTGTCCAAAACACTTGGAGAGCCAGCGCTGGTCCGTTCCACCACAGCGCTGCATGCACGGGCCCAGGGGGCCTTGCTGTGCAGCAGCATCAGAGAGACCGCCTGTCAACACTCGCCATCTCTGGGGCACAATGTTCCCTCCGCCCTACTGTGTGCATGTGTTTCCATGTATTTGTTTGTTTGAACCGTATATGCATGTTTATGTGTTTATATGTGTAACCATTTATTTTATTTTCGTCTATTTAGGATGTGTGCATCCATGCTTTTGTAAGAAAATCCAGTATACTTTGTGTGTGTGTGTGTGTGTGTGTGTGTGTGTGTGTGTGTGTGTATGAGGGTCCCCAGAGAGCAGGGCAGGCCTGTGGTTTATGGAGTGCCTGCCAAGCTGCCAGTTGGCTAACAGAGGGGGTTGATACTCTGCTATCGATCATGTGTACAAATAACATGGTAACTTGCCCACTGTGTGTAATTATCACCCCAAAATAAAGTGGCTGGCTCTACTTAGGGACCTCTGCCTTTAAATCAGCTTTTGTCATCTGCTGACTCTTCTTGTGCAACTTGTACAAGAGTTCACTCCATGCACCTTAAAGTGTAAATCTTCAGTCCTGTGGGCGTCACGTGGGGCCTCATAAGTTTTCTGTACAGCTTCCTCCACAGCTGTGGTAGGAACAAAAAGGAGTAGCAGTAACAGGTTCAAGTGCATAACTTTTGCAACACTTATGACTTGTTCCTCACTCCAGGTATAAAAGACCATACAGCCCTGTTAGTTTATATCACAGTTTGGGGAACCGTGCTGTTGTGTTTTAGACATTTTCCCCCATACAGCCATTGGTTTCCATTCATTGCAGTAACCTATGAAAAGTTAGCAAACTCTTGTGTAAACCATCATTGTGAACATCAGCTCTGGCTTCAGCTACATTCTCACTCTGAGGTAATGCTGTATAGGCTTGTCAGATCCATCTGCACTTTACTGTGTGATGACTTTGATAAAAACAAATGTTGAGCCGAAAGGATTGGTTGATTATTTGAGTGACAGAAAATGAACCAGAAAAACTTGAAATAATTTTTAATTCCTGATTCCAATTATTTTAATGTGATTATTTGCTTGTTTTCTTTGTCTTACATAAACTTAAACTGCGTCTTTGGCTTTTGGACTGTTGGTTACATATAAGTCATTTGAAGACATTCCCTCTGTCGCTTTTTCTCCATTGTTTGACATTTCATTTCAAACAATCAATTGATTAATCTAACATTAATCCATAGATTAATCGATAATGACAGTAATCATTATTTAAAACCCTACAGCAGTGCAGACTTGCAGATGTTTGCATGTAAGTTTCAAGAGTCTGCTAATTGATTTTCATATTGTACAAAAATGAATGGGAGGCAATGGCTGCATGATGGCTTGCATTCAAATCTTATTTAGAATTCTTGTCATCCATCCCTTCCTCCCTGCTTTTCGTGCCCTCATCCCTGCATTCTTCTACCCATCCCTCCATCATTCGTATCTATCCATCCCATCAAAAAAACTTCTGATGTTTGCATCTGTGGTCGGCTGAATTGTTTAGTCGTGATTTGTAATGTAAATATGTGGCTGCGTGTGAGAGCACCGCTCCCTCTGGACGCCCCCTTGAACACACACTTAGTCATACACACACACACACACACACACACACACACACACACACACACACACACACACACACACACACACACATACAAACTGCATATTCAGAGAACAACCAGCAGCTGCCTGGCTCAGCTCTGTTGCTCCTACTAAGCCATAATTGTTCCCGGGCCTCTGCTTTCTCAACGCTGGTCCACCCGAGCCAAGCGGTTAACCATCAGCAGCCCTTATGGCTCGCTTTGCCTGCAGGCTCCAACCGCCCTACGATGGAGCCGATAGTCTCTGGACAAGATACAACATATACCACGGACAACACTCGAAGACAAGAACGCATGTTCCATTTTTACATGATTTAATCATTCACGGACCAGAGAGCCTGACGGTGACGTAACACAGCCTTTGGCGGCAGTAGTGGAGGTGCTGCATTTTTGGCTACAGTGACTGTCAGCATTTGATAACATTTCCCAATGTACAACTTAGCTGTTGCTGTTTCCTTCTAGGGTTGCAACAAATTACTGATTCATCTATTGGTTCTTTTTTTCTTTTATCTATTAATTGTTTCAGGACCATTTCATTCAATAGCGTTGCTTTGCAAAATACTGAATAAACTACTCTCAAACTCTTTGTTTCGAGACCCGTGAGACCAGTTTTGGAAAAACTCAAAACGATTGAAATTTTCAGATTTTCAGTATTTTCTGCCATTTAGTAGACGTCCTGGAGATTTCCATCATATAACATGATCTTCATTAACCAATGAAATTTGCTTACAGCTATCATGAAATTGTTTTTTTCTCATTACTTTCGGGACTTCTAGTCCACACTGGCTTAAAATCTGAAAGATGAAGCTCATGTCATGTGATAGAAAGCCCCAGCATGACTACTAAATGGACCCTGACAAGAGGTTGTCTTGAAAACATCCACAATTCAGTGCTATTTGAGAGGATCAGACTACTTTATAGTCAATCAGTAAGAAGTAACACTATGTAAGTCTACAGTACACTTTATGAACATTATTAATCCCATTTAGTACAAAATTACCAATAAAACAAACATCTCTTTCCTTCTCTACCTCTTCTTTAATCTCATGATGTCTCTTTCTCGATCTGTATTCATCTGTTTCTTAGTCTAAACGTTCCTTCCTATCTCTCTCTCTCTCTCCCCCTCTCTCCCTCACTTGTTTAATCTCAGTCCAAAAGAAACATGGTTGGAAACCAAAAAACCAAGCAGCTCTGACTGAGGCCAAACCAGAGATCACTGCTCCCATCCTGGACTCCTTCCCTGCTTTCCTCCCTCCAGCAACTGCATGTGATGCCGCTGTGAAGCACGAACAGGCTTGTTCAACCCATTACTTCCCTTGTTCAACCCAAAACTCCATAATTTTTCCATGACTGGTTCATGACGAAGCACCTCATCTGCGGCCAACACGTTATAAGATCATTTCATGTCGTGCAACAAGGTTTTTGAATTTCCAGGACTTCTGCTTTGCTCTTCTTGACACGTGGGAAATGTAACCTTAAATGTGATGTATTTCCATGATGATGATGATGAATGTGCTAATTTGGAATGTCTTCAGTTTCCCTCCACCTTCTGCATCTGGCTGATATGTCTGTGAAGGAAGTGATGTTTCCACAACAAGAACAAAAGTGTCTCAAAACTAAAATTGCAATAATTTATGACAAAAGCCATAGTTGCAGGTTTAAAAACAAATCTCGTCTCCCATTAATTATCTCACACATACACAACTGCTGCTCCCTACTCCTTATTGCACTGGTGACAGACTTACATATGAATGATTATAGTACTGATGCAAAGAATGAACCATCTTTGATTTGTTCCCAGTTAAAAAGGCTTTTCTTTTTATTAAATTGCTGGTTCAAGCCGGAATTGTAATTTCTCTCATCATATATCTAAAAACACATCACTTTCTGTTTTCCACTGTAGGTCAGATGCTTTTGCAGACAGTAACTTCTCCATTTAAAGCGGTAAAAGAAAAAAAAAGGAGATTCAGATGAGCAAGTGAAGCTTTAAAATGTTCCACCCATAACAAGAGCAGCACACGGTTAGAAGGGAGCAGTGTGTGTGTGTGTGTGTGTGTGTGTGTGTGTGTTGTTCAGGTGACAATGAGACTCGAGGCCTTTATTTTCCATGGTAAACCACAACAGGCTTAACCTCGCCTAACTGTACACAACGAACACACACACCACACAAAGACTTGATGTGTTTGCACACATACAGAGAGAGAGAGAGAGAGAGAGAGAGAGATAGGGCACTTCAGAGAAGACCCTTATTGCCTTATTGTCAAAACGGAGAGATGATTTTGCCCTCAGTACGTTTTTGTATTGCAAATATGAAATGGACATCTTGCTTCTTCTTTTTTTGTCACCGAGCTTCAAATAACGCTCAAATGCACTTTTTGCTCTCTAGTGAAGTTGGTAATAATGTTTCTCTTGCCATAAGCAAAAAGAATAGTGATGATTGTTGCATGAAATAATCTGGACATTACCCGCCTCTCTTGGCCACTGCAGAGATAAAAGCCACAGATCACTCTGGGAAACTACACAACCATCATTTGAGTTTTAAATAAAATCATCTTTTCATTGTACATTTATTGCTTTCACTGTTTTTATTTGTATGCATCCATCTTTAATTCTTATCTTGCTTTTGTTTAGCTTTCTATGGTTTTATTGCTTTCTGAGTAAGCTGCACTTTGTAAACACTGTTAAACGGTGCTATAATAACAAGGTTATTATTATTAATATTATATTATATTATTATTATCCACTTTACCATTTACTTCCTGTGTTTACATTGTGAGTAAAAATCCTAAGAACTCTGCTGATAAATCAACCTTTAAAAAATACTGTGAATGAATATAATTACTATGAAAAAACTGTTTGTGTATGGGTTTCTTAGAAGCTGTGTAACCTTGGGGAAGACTGCACAGCGGGGGAGGGAGTCTTAGTAGATAAGGTGGAAAAGGGAAGACAGGAACCTTACTCGTGTGTGCATCCTGTCTCTTATTTATCACTATTATTAATATTACTTTTTTTCTCTCCATTTATTTATTCTTGTGTGTTTCTCACATGTAATGTTCAAAAGTAAAAAAAATATGAAAGCTTAAAAAATGAAGATCATTCAAAAACAGATGAATTCATCCTCCTACACAATATACATTTCTAATTGCTAATAATCACTGATGAATGTAGGTCCCACTTTTTTTTGCATGAGAACGTCTCATTTTGGAATCAAACTAAGTGGTAGAGAAGTTTCTCCAGAGTCTCCAGGGACATTTGGGAACTTTCTCTCTCCCCCTGTGGTGAAATTCACAGAAGAAAAACAAAATCAACAGCCCTCTCTCTCTTGCTTCCTCTAATCAAAACAGCATACCACTGACTCGATGTTTAACTAATGGATGCTTAATTGAAACCAGTATTGCCTCAACTGGCCTGGGATTAATGTGACTCTGCGGGGGATCAACTGGAGCCTGGATGGCACTCACGCTGCGCTGCTTGTTTGTGACAGTGTCAGAGTTATGGCTGTCTTTAATTGGCAGCATTAAGACCCCGGGTGCATTTCTAAAGACAAACAGAAAAGAAATTAGAGTGGGAGACGTGGGGGAAGGACGGAGAGAGAGAGAGAGAGAGAGAGAGAGAGAGAGAGAGAGAGAGAGAGAGACGAAGGGCGAAAAAACGAATACGAGACAGATGGAGAGTGACGGTCTCCTCGCTCTGCAGCGCAGCGGGGTCCCAAACGAGTCCTCTGGGGTCCTGACAATGGACCGACTGTGCCTGTGTCTGCTGTAAATCTGCTTCTGTCTGAAGGGGGATTCGGCAAGGGGACCATAAAAATGTCACCGATGGAGTCTGTGTGACTGGCATGTCTCTCAGTCTCCCATTCCTTCTGAATGAAAGAAAGAAAAGCCTAATCAATGGCGCCTCTTTTTTTTGTCTGTGCATCATATTTATTGTTTGTTGTCATCAGCAGCTTTTCTTTTGCGTCTTCAGAGGTTTCAACTATCAGCTTTAGAGATCATAACAATAATTGGGGCCTGAAATTTGTGTCAGCAATGTCCCAGAAATGTACCGAAAACATATATGTTGCCATGCGAATACCGACGTACATGCTACAGACTCTGCAACAAAAATTTACCACCATTTTATTTTAAACTCACTTCACTCACTTAAACTCAAACTTCTCAAACTTTTTAGGGTTTTGACTGGTGTTTCAAATGATTTGCATGAAGTTGGGTAACCTGTGACCTTGCAAATTAATTCAGCTATTAAATTCCCCAAGTTGTTTTTCATACTGTACTTTCCCTAAATTTCTAGTAACCCACAAGGGACATGTCGAAACTGTGTAAAAGACTCTTCCTCTATACAGAAACCAGAGATCCTGGGATTTGATCAATATGATTGTTGCTTATATTAAATTGAAATGAGTCAATTTAGTCAATATTTAGCATGCCTAAATTTCATCATCTTTTCTTCTGGGTGAATTGGGTGCACTGTTGAAGTTACAAGAGCGTAAAAACATCGAAGCTGCACTCCAAACGCACACACACATGCACACACAAAAGCCCCTCAAAACTGTGCAAACCCTCGGTTTTACTATTATTAATGGTATTTTGGTATGTTTTAGTGTGCAAAACACATCTTTCTTGTCCAGATGCTGAGACCAAAACACTGGAGGATTTCTGCCTCTCAAGGACTCACAACACGGTTTGAACACTCCTTTTAAAATGTTTCTTCACAAGTGCAACATTTCAGGCCCGAATCGACTCTTCGTTAGGTACAGAGGAATCCAATTTGGGCTCAAACCTTTTTCTAATGTAAAGGGAGAGTCCTTGGGAGGCCAAAATAACAATTTTGGTTTTGTACCGAGGTATTTAAGGTCTTTCAGGTATTTGATCAGCACCACTGGAGAGAAACTATGGCGCTTTATCTCCCCTTCAGGTGTGGAGATGCAACACCATCTGCATGTGAAGAGTGAATTTACACGATTGAAAAAGTGGCAAGGAGATGAAACGTCTTTGCAGACTCTTGGCACCGTCTGCTATTCGATAATTAATAAAAGCCTAATATTTCTCAACAGAAGCAAGGAAAAAAAGAGTGGCATCCTGTGTAGGCGTTGGGGTGGGGTGGGGGGGGGGCTATCAAAGACAAACAGTGAAAATGATGCAGTCTCAATCGCAACTCAGCTGCCCACTTTGATTTCTTCTAACAAATCCACTTCCTATTGTTGAAAGTAAAAACTGACTGTCGAGATTTAAATTAGCCCTGGATTTGTGCTCCTTCTCTTTGAGTGCGGTGGTGAAACGGTTAAAGGTGTTCTTAAGGTGTCAGAGTCTGTTTCAACTGGGCCTGTGGTTTTGTTTTACCAGGTGCACAACGCGGTAACCGCCTCTCATTGTTTACTGCTAACTCCCTTCCGCTACTGCCGTTATCTTCTCTTCCTTCATTGTTCTCTTTCTCTCTTTCTCTCTCCCCCTTCATCAGTCACTCTGCCTCTTTCAATTGCTCTCAGACTCATTTGCAACCACTTTCTCCTTCTTCTCCATCATTTTTTCCCTCCATCGGATCGACCCAATCTGTACCCGTTTGATAAATCAGATGATGTGTTTCTTTTGTTCTTCACTTCCTGCCCACCCACCTCTTCCCTTTCATCTGTCCTTGGTGTGCATACAGTGATGCCCACATACATGCCCTGTAGTACATGCAACACCTACACCGTCACGCACGCCCACACACACACACACACACACACACACACACACCCCGACCACAGTGCAGTGCACATCACAGTTGCCCCAGTTTTTGTTTGGCCCTGAAAAATGCTCACACAAGCCGATTTACCGCAATAACTTCTCTAAACTACTAACTAACTAACTAACTAACTACACACACTCTCAAAACACTGATTAGAAAACTCTTTATGAGCTCAATAACTTCCAGAAACTAATATATCAAAGTTCTGGCTGTTAGTGACAACAACCAGTCATTAAAGCATCTTGTTTTTATTGCTTTTGTCTTCCTTTTAGCATTTCACCTCCCTCAACCCCTCCCTTCCTCTTTGGAGACAACGCCACCCTTCCCTGTTTCCTCAAGGCCACCTCCTCTTCCTCGCCTCTCGTTTCCGTCAACTCAAAAAATCCTGACGCAAGTATTGGACGTGAGATCAACATTTTCTCCGTGTCTTTTGTCTTCCCTCTCCATCGCAGAGCAAAGGCCGGTGGAAAAAATACGCTCTGATTGCGTGTCCGCCTGTGTTCGTGCGTGAGTGTTGCATCTCTTGAAAGCCTGAGAGTTGTCTCTCAGCAGACCGACAGAAAAGGTTCCCATGGCCACAAGACGTGGGCATGGGTGTCTTTCCTTACTCCACAAAACATGGCAAAACAAAGGTAGGAAATCAATTTGACGCATGGCCGAGCTCCTTTTGAGGAAACCTGTTGAAGAGGGAATTCCTCCCTCTCCCTTTTCTGGCTGAAAATGACATTAACACATGGACACAGTGTAAAGGCGCATGAGCTTACACAGACTGAAGAAGTCATTGCACACACACACCTCCGGCAGTAGGCTGCGACACATTTCACCTGGGACTAATTTTCCTCCTTCTGTGCGTTGTCCTGGAAGCACAACATGGTCATTTTAACATCACTAATGTGACTGACACGCTTGGCATCGACAAGCCTTGTACTACAAGGCTGGAATAGTAATAGTCATGATACGATTTAGGGTGTTTATGGGAATTTAGTGTAATTTGTTTGTTTACACTGAGGTTTTTACTGAGGTTTGATATCTCGGGTTGTATTAGGTCCTTGCAGCCAATCTTGCAGTATTGGATTTACAGGATTTCTACATAATTTACATGTGGGGAGGTACCTTGATCGTTCGGGTATTAATACCCTGGATTAGCCATTACTTAGATTACATTAGGAACATCTTATCGTAATGTGATTACTTTTAGTGTAAGGGAAAACAAATTGAAATTCACTAATTGTAGTTATGCTCCGTTTCTTCAACATTCAACAAGCTTTGCCTACATTTGGTTGGTAAATTGGGAGGGTGCGTGAACCGCCACAGAATTGCCGTGAAGACTTCTGGAGGGCTGTGTACAGTCACGGCGGGGCTGTTGATGGTCAGTAACTACCTCCAAACGATTGGCTGGCCGGTTGTTAAACCACAATGTCTTGTTTTCAATATCAATTTCAAGATGTGATGTGCGGGTGTGGAGGTTTATGAGTTGTTTTTAGACAGCTTAGATAGAGAGACATTCTTTCGCTGATGAATCTTCACATAATGTTCACATCGTACTATTTTATCTATAAAATGTTTCTCAATTTTCCCCACAAAAATGTAAAATATCATTAAAGGGTGACAAATGAAAAGGGTTGGGATGTAGTGATTATGAAAGCCATAAGATATAATTCACATACTTTTCATACTCATTCAAACATTCAGTGAGCCACGTGCCCTGTATGGAAACACCTGCATTTGTTGTTGTCTGTGTTATCTGTCACCTGTCTGCACACATCAGACTACTGAATATACAATCATGGTCTCAAGTACTGTTTACTTAAAACAAAGAATCATGCATAATTTGATGGCTAAACTATACATGTTTGACAAGAAGCATTTTGCAACATTAAATATGCACAAGTTGATCAATCAAATGAATCAAACTAACTGCACCAGCAAAACAAGAAGAATGAGACATACCGTCTTGTAGGGTCTTGTTTTTGAACAATGCACGCTCTGTTAAGCTGCTGCCGTGTGTCTGTGTGTGCATGATGTATGTTAGTGTGTCAGCGTGCATGAAACGGAAGAAGGAAGTGAAGACATACAGTACAGCTTACACTACTACTACTACTTCAGTATATGAATGTACGCACATTATTAGTGGTGTGTTGGACTTTTGTGTGTCTATCTATATCTATCTATATATATACACAGTACCAGTTAAAAGTTTGGACATACTTTCACTTGAATGGAACTGTGCTGTATACAGTAGTACTATACTACTACTACTATATATATATATATCTCATCTCAACAGATGGGTATCATATGAGGAAGGATTAGACTTGTGCTCCTGTGTGTGTGTGTGTGTGTGTGTGTGTGTGTGTGTGTGTGTGTGTGTGATCACAGCCATGTGTGCTGGGCTGCTTCATGCGGCTGTGGAGGCTCCAGCTGGTCTGGGCAGAGCCATGGGCACGGGGTGGAGAGGGGAAGAGGAGTAGGAGGAGGAGGAGGAGGAGGATGACGAGGACGACGCCAGGGTTTGAGTTTTGTTCAGTCGACTATTTTTATGAACACTATTTTAAGTGCACATTAAAATGATGAGAAAGGTTGGCCGCAGAGGCCGAGGTTTGGTGAGTGAGATGGTGGAGGAGGCAAAAGTCATCACAGGATGTGATCAATAACTAACAACAACAACAACACACCAAATATGGATGTTTACTCACACTGAAAAGCACATGATACAAAATTACTACACCAAACTTTTCTTGAGTCAGTGATCAGGTAAACCACTCAGTTGGTCACCATGTCGCTCAGACCATTAACTCACATGCCCGCAAGACCCATAAGCATACTTCACAGCAGCACAGTAAAGTGCAATATGTATCTCAAAAATGATTCATGTAATGAAGTAAACACCTGTATATAAAATTTTCTTTTTGCTGCTGGCTTAGTTATTATATGTTTGTATGGATTATAGCTATATGTTAGTATTTTGGGAAAATGTGGATTCCCCGTTTCGGGTGACGAGTAGGATCGATGCCGTTCAACAGCTCGCCAAGAAATACTAAAAGAAAACCTAGTTTTTACATATATATTACATATTTACAAAAAAACAAACTAATGAGAAGTAACATGTTAATTTGTGAGCTTTAGAGATGCTGGTAGGTGGATTTTGTTATCTGCAGACTGAGCCAGGCTAACTGCTAACTGGCTGCTGGATGAAGCCTTATATTTAACAGATAGATAAGAGAGTGATATTGATCTTCTCTGCCGGCAAGCGAATACGTGCATTTTCCCAAATGTTGAACTATTCCTTTAAGTACCAAAAAGTCTGACCCATTAAAGATTTTGGACTTCTGAGCTGGACAGAAAGTCACATTGCCCTCTGAAACCTCCTAAAGAGAAGACACTGGGAAAGAAAGTGAGTAGATGAGAAATGCATCACATTATGTCTAACCTTGAAATTACTGGAATCAAGAACAAGATGTCCCCACCAACTGAACAACACACACAGGCAACAATCAAAAGTAACATCCTATCCCAGATCCACGCTCACTCTAGGAACACACACACACACACACACACACACACACACACACACACACACACACACACACACACACACACACACCTCCATCTCTCAGTACGAGAGTGTAAACAGGCTGTAAATCTCCTCACGGGGACAGATGAAAGAGGCAGAGCACATGGCAAATTGTCATGTAGGATTACATATGGTCGTCACACTGACTGTGTTTGCAAACAGTGGAAGCGCCAGCGCACAGGCAGACACACCACGTGCGGCTGAGACTGCAAGCTTATAAAATGTTACTGACTAATACCTACATGTCGTATGTGCCGTTTTGCACTTTGAAGTGTAATGATAAAGTGAATGAGACAAAGTGAAGTGCATGTTAGCTTTTTGTTTCTTTTGTTAAAATATATTTAGCTTCTCTGCTGTCTCAAAGTTTTCTTACCCCTGTAGAGCTTTGCACAGTGCAAGTCATACTTGTTTGCTGGATGTACGAGCAGAGATGTGGCCCCATGACCAAAGTTAGACACGCGACTTTTTATCCCATGTGAAACAAAATCTGACATTTGACCTTTGATCTTGACCAGGGTTTTTTCATAGAGTTGACATGAGGACTGTTTATCCTGGATATTTATAACACCCTCAAGAATCAAATGATTTAGTTGATGTAGATCTGTAGATTTTGTTCAGTGCATATTTCAATTTCATTATGTCAAATTAGTTTCAATATTGTTACAGAGCTCATCAAGTAAAATCCCTGGTTGTGTAAATGTACCTGAGATTTATTTAAATTTATCTTTGACATAAATCTGGTGTTACACATGATTCGGTTTCCTTTTTTTGGAAAGTACAGGCTGATTGTGTGTGTGTGTGTGTGTGTGTGTGTGTGCGTGTGTGTGTGCTGCTATATGTGGAGTGCAAACCTCTACTAATCTAGAGAGGTAGTGACTGCTTTGTGAAACTGTTAACAGGCTGATTATTGACAGTAATGAAGAGGAAATGAAACAAGACCTTAATTCCCATAGGTCATGTGATTTCTTTTGAAAAAAAGATAATCTCTCACACACACAAACAGAAACCCACAAAGTGTTATCACCTCAATATCACTCAGTTTCGCACAAAAAAAACTGTCTGGAATTAGATTTCCCATTGACATCAATGTTTCAAAGAAGACAAATACCAGATGCAGCGGGTTTCTAATAACAGTACAGTTTCACAAGTGGTTTAAATAGAAATTAACTTTGTATTTCACTCATGCAGAATGGATGTGTTGTGTGTAATAAACAAAAATCAGAGAAACAGGATTCAGACAAAGTGGATGCAGACAGGTGCTTATTGCATGTGACTGCTTGATATTGTCTGAACTTCCTTGTTCCTCATCAATAAAAAAGTCAAAACATCTTCAGGCACACACAAAAAAAAACACTTCAAAAACAAATGACCACTGCATGTCAATAAGATATTAGCATTATTTTACCAGCTTAGTAAATGCGTCTTAATTTAGATTCCCTAAGGCTTTTTAATTACGTATTTGGATATATGTACACGCACAGTGTCTCCACCTTTTCAGGGCGAGTTGGCAGGCGGATGGCTATGGCCGTTTGTTCGACGGTGCACTTTGAAACTCCCCACTGACCACGGGGGGGATTCAGCGTGCTTTTGAGAGTGGCCCACTAACCTAGACTTTGCGACCTGGGTCTGGTGCTAAAATGAGTAGCAGCATGCTCCTTGTGGGGGCAAACATCGTAGACGAAGACAGGTTAACAGGTTAGGCATTGAAACGTTCTCCAGCTCTTGGCAGTTCTGATCCACAACCCCCCAAAAAAAGGTTTCAGGGTGATTTAATGGAGCTACATTGTTTTCATATATTTTATGAATGATCAACAAGCCACATGTGCAGCATGGAGTAGATTTATGTGACTATTTTGATATCTGCTGGTGTGAGAGAGAGAGAGAGAGAGAGAGAGAGAGAGAGAGAGACAGTGCTGTCACTGATTAACTACAAACCGAGAACACACATCTGGGAGGCCTGGACAGCTCGCTCTGTAAACAACGACACAGGAGAAACTCTGCAAGGTTTCAGTCCACAGGCCAATGACTCACCTGGGTGCAACATCCCTCAACTCACTCACTCTCTCGCTCTCTCTCTCTCTCTCTCTCTCTCTCTCTCTCTCTCACACACACACACACACACACACACACACACACCTCACACACAAAACACTGGAGCCTAAACAAAGAGTTGCTTCTCGAAACTTGCCCTCTGCCTTCCCCCCTGTCTCTGTTTCTGTCTCCCTTCTCTTATGAAACTTTCAATAAATCACCGTCTCTCTATTTAAATGAATGACAGTGGAGGATGTTTCTTTTCCTGTGATCTCCCATTGCGCTGTAAAGCACAACATCCTCACAGGTAAGAAGCTGGAACCACAAGACGTGTGCTGATTTTTACTTGACTAATGACTTCAGCGATTATTATCCAAAAATCATTATCTGAATTTTGTCTGAACCGCATGCTTCATAACACCTGGTGGGAGTTAACCCGAGGGGACATTACTTTACAGCATGACAATGGAAGATGGCCACTAGAAATGGAGTCAATGGCTGCAAAAGTGAAAGACAGATGAACAACAACAACAACAAAAAAAACAAACATCCTCCAACATGTTTGACCTCGAGCATCCTCTTGGTGACAGGAAGCGTGGGAGGAATTATGGGAAATGTGGTCTTAATTTACAGAAACACTAGAGCACTAACACCACATGAGGTTACCAACCGTCTCAACCTCTTGTTTTCTTTTTGTCACACCAACTGCAACAAAAGGTGTCACATTTTTATTTATCGGAGACGGATTGTGTAAACCAAGAAAAAAGGGTCAACGCAGGAGTTTTGACGTGTCTGCGTGTATAAAAGCAAAGTTAACAATATCAATTAAACAAACCCACACTTCCTTCGCCAACACCTGTCTTTTACGGCGCCCCAGTTTTCTTCCCCCCCCCCCCCCCCCCACACACACACACACCCCGCACCACCTTCCTTCTGCGCCGGAAAGAAATAAGTGGATGAATAATTACAGGTATAAACACCTCAGGGCCATCTGAAGGGTTTTTTCCCCTCTTCTTCTGATATTCTTTTAAACATTTCCGCCTCTTCAAATAGTCTTCTGAACAGTTTCTCTTTGGGTGCCTTCACAGCGCGTTACTTCAAAGCCGACAGGGCGGTGCGGACGCTCTTATGGTCATTTGTATTTTAATATTCACCCCCTCCCCTCCTTTCCCTTTCCCCTCCCTCTTTAATGCTCTCTTTACCGCTCTATCCCTCCCTCCTCAAACTCTCTCTTTATAGTCTATTTATCCGTCTTCGTCCACATCTTTTTTTTTTTGATCTCTTGCTCATATTTCCCGTCGCTCTTCAAAGCGGCTCGGGGCCTCAGGTCTACCTGAGACGAGCCAACCTGTGGCCACACGCACACACACACACACACACACACACACAGATAGTGGGTTATTTAGTAATTAAGAGTATACCTGTGATGTTCCTCGCTGCAGGAGAAAGCCCTGGTTTAGGATTCATCTTCAAGAGATCAAATATAATGACTTCATATTGGCTTTCTTCATTGACACATGGTTAAATGAACGCGTTGAAGACCTCGTTGCTTTTTCACTCCTGATTAGAGCTGAAACAATTTGATTAACTTAAAAGGTTTGAGTAATTTTTCGAGCAGAAATGACCTAAACGATTACTGCTTACGGCTTCTTAAATGGGAATATTTGCGGCTTTCTAGATAGCGAGGTGAATAGCTTTGGGCTTTGGACAGCTGGTCAGTCACAACAAGACTATTGAAGATGCATTTCATGTTATTTTACACACCAAACAAATGATTGATTAATCAAGAAAATAATTTACAGATGAATCGATAATGGAAATGATCCTGAGTTGCAGCACTACTCCTGATCTCATCAAGTCAGGAAACATCTGATCCTTTAATCCTTCAAAAAGGTAAAAATAATTTCTCCCTAATTAACTGTTGTCAAGGAGGAGGTTTGTTTTTCCTGCTGCGGGGCATTTAAGGTTTAAAGCCTTTTTGGGTCTAATATTTTGTTAATAATGTAATAAATAAAACATTATTGAACAGGGAAACTTCTCCTGCGCTCTCGTGACCTCAACACAAAGAAAAGGGAATTTCTGCATGTTTGGCTGAGAGCAATAATGGGGATTTTCTGTCCTATCTTCAACCTCATTTCACTCAGTAATCTTAGACTTTGTAACCATAATCTTGCACTTACACGCATCACAACAATGGCAAGTTAAGACGCTGCCAGTTCCTCTATCCCTATCCTCTATTCGATCTCTCACACATCGAAAACTCCAACATTAGCAGCTTTTTAAAAACAGTTTTTCTTGGGACGACATGAATTTAAGTCCTTAAAAAGACATTTGGAGATGAAAGATTTCCATGCGACCCCGGCTTTTGCTGCCTTCTATTGAAAGCTGCTTTTCTTTTAGGCCTCTTAAATCTGAGTGGTGGAGCGCTTATCGTAGCCAGTCAGAGGCAGGGAGGCCCCAGCGACGCTCATCCCAGCCGCTGGGTCTGTATGAAGGGGGGGGATTAGAGAGGCCTCAGCCTGTGTTGCTGCCATTGTTTACCAAGGGACTAGGGGCTGGCTGAACAACCCCCCTGTCAACACCGCAATACAATGGGAAACAAGGAAGTGGCAAGATCCTAGAGACTTGCACACACACACGCCATTCCCTTGATCTTGGAGGATCGACTTTGTATTATTTGGGAGATACAAGGAAGAGGAAAAGGGGATGGGGGGGGGGGGGGGTGTTAGCAACATCAGCTGATTCTGAAAGGATACAAGGAAGAGGAGGAGGCACACAAAAGAGTTTATGGGCTAAAGGAGTGAAACTTTAACATTCCCCCTAAATAATAATAAAGAAAAGAAAAGAAAAAGCAAACATGCTGTCAAGTCAAGTGGGGAAAGATAATGAAACTGCTTTTTGTTGTATGATTTGGAAATTCTAATTTGGGTGAAGGGACATTTTGAAAGCTGAGATACTTGAAACGTGTGTGTGTGAAACACACTGCTGCAGCTGAGCCTCTGGAGTCCTAGAAATTATGACGTTTTACCCCTACCCTTCCCAAACATGTAAACTGGCTCTCAGCAGCCTTCCTGTCAATTTTAAAATTTCAGTCTGTGAACCGAAATGTCAAACGTGCAGGAAATTCCCCCAAACAAGACAATGACAGTGCGCGCTGAGCCGTTAAAACGCCGGCTCGTACATTCCGGTGACTAAGTTTAGGCAGCATTTTAAAACAAACATCTCGCCACTTTCCCAAATGAACCGGTTTAATACAGTAAGCCCTATGCGGTCGGTGTCCAGGTACAGCGAGCGGGAAAGTGTTTGAGTGTGGCACGTTGCCTTTCGGAGCTTGTTGACGTCTTCGTGCGACCACAGTTTCCACATCAGAGGGAGTTTCACAGCTTCTATGACAGCGAATAAAACTGCATGCAGCCAAATATCAGATGCTGGGTTTAATTGCTTCTGAATTTTGTGGACAAACAGGACACGCTGACCGTCCCTCTGTAAGACAAGAAAAAGCGTCCCAGAGACCAACTGTTCCTCTGGCGGGAGCTTCATCGCTTCTCTTCACGTTAAGACGTTTAATTGTCGTTTTTCAGGCTTTCAAAATCTGTTTTCACTGAAATCTGTTTAATCTGCTCTAAATGCAAACTTCAATCAAATTTCTTTAAACTAAATGATGGATTTCAAAAGATTAGTCGGTAAAGGTTATTGATTCAAGTCTAGTCTAAATACTTGTCAAAATGTAACCACTAACCACCAATCACTCCTTACGCGTGCATCACTGGCCACTTCACAAAAACATACCACCCATGTTTTTGTTTTAGTGGGTGGGCCACCTACTAATTTCAAGCCAAAGTCCCACCAGTGTCCATCAATTACCAGGGAGTGCGACTTCTACTACTGTACTTCTGCTCGCTCTTTGATCTAACGCACAGATGCCCTGCCGTTTTCTGAGTCCACTCCTGCAGAAAAGGTCGTAATAAAAAGGTGGTGCTTCACATTTAAAGCCTTCCACCAGCATAACAGTGATAGGCTTTAATTGTGAAGCAACTGCAGGAAGTGCAGCTTTAGTTAAGGAAGCCAACTGCCGACTGTTAACTCATTGTTCCATTAATAGCAGTCCGCGCCAAGATATGGACACAGCAATCAGTTGGAAACACTGCAAGGGAGGAACAGCAGAAGAGAGAAGGTGATTGGATGAAGCAGTGCAAGAGACAGAAGCCAACAAATAATGTTCCTTTTTTTTATTTTCTCCCCCTCCAACCCTGTTAATGGCTAATACGCCCACTAATATCAGAAACTTTAGGGGATTAACTGCTTAGTCATCTGTGTAACTGCAAATCTCCTTATTTAAAAAAGGTATGGTCATGAGATTAATAGTAATATAATATTTATGCAAAAAGCAATAACACTTTATAACTCAAATCTTGTGCTGTGAGTTCTTAGACTATTGTTCTTCTGCTCTCCTTTCCTGGTTCCTGTCTGCTGGTCTCTATTTCTTCTTCTGTTTACTCATTCTGTGTCAAAACTCCTTAACAAACCAAAATCAAACGTTCAACAACTTTATATGGATCAACATAGCCAAACATATATTTGCTCAGCTACACACAGCAGCACTCCCTGAGCTGGGAGAGATTCAGCAAGTTGCCCAAAACGCGGAGTTATCTCGCGCAGTAAGAGAATGAACTGAATTGGAGACAACAGATGCTTAGAACCAGCTAAGATGATGAAGGCAGCAGAGACAAGAAAAGAGACAGATAGGTGGGAAAACAGCAGAGGGAGACAAGAGGACGACCCCCCCCCCCTCCGCTGGGGTTTGACTCCTTGAGACGACAAAGACTCCCTTCAAAAACACTGTCTGCTGGTAATCCACAGCATTAAATACACACAGCCAGCGAAGGTCTAACACCCGTCCCGCTGCACCCGCAAACTCTGTGTGTGTTTTGTAGCCGAACATTATCACACAAAACACACCATGAACTCTGGATACAAGCACAAGCCCACGGCAACAAACTTGAGGAGAAAACACTCTGATGAAAACACACAAACACACACACACACACACACACACACACACACACACAGAAAACATGCCAGAAACCGTAGATATGTACAAATTACTTAGTGTAAGGAACACAAACACACTCCGGATAAAGCTTTATCCAAAGACAACAAGCGGGGGGAGTTTAGTCATATCTCTGAATCCCACAAATCTCCCTCTTTGGCCACTTCCCCTGAAAGGACAGCTGATATCTACATTAATATAAAAACAGGGAAATGTCCCATGAAATGCTGCAATGGGAGTCGTACTATTGCTGAATGGGATAAGGAGGAAATACACTTTGCAGCAGCCTCTCCAGTGTGCCGTCTTCACTTCTCAACAAAAGATTAGAAGCTTTATTTTTAATTTAATTTTTACACAACATGTTAACATTAATAGCAGAATAATAAGGGGTGTGATTTATCCGTCTCTTTGTCTATTTCAGACAATCTGGTTCAGGCAAACATGACAAATAATATGTTAATCTTTTCAGAACAACAACAGCTCTGGGATCATTTTTTTCTTCTTGCTTCTGTTCTGTGAAATTCAATGTGTGACCCCCGACGGTCGAGATCAGGCTTAGACAAACGTTTGACGTCCTTGACGACAATTTTTAATTCAAACCTTCAATCCGAGACGTGTGTGTGTGTCTTCAAAAAGACGTGAATAACTAAACATAAAAAAATATTTTAAAAAAAATAGATAAACCCACACAGTGTACCCAGGGGTGGGGAGGAAAAGATAGACAGAGACAAATATCATTCAGCTGATGCTCTCACAATGAGTTCAGCAGTTTACAGGAACACACAAAGGGTTTTGAGAAATTGCCGTTGTTGTTTAGCTGGTAAATGCTGTCATGTGACTTTTTGACGATTACCGTCACCGCCTCTCAACAAACTGGCTGCAAACATTATTCACAATTTTGGACTATAAAGAAAAATGTACTTGTTTCCAAAAGAACTGAATCAGTGCTGCAACTATTAATTAGTCTACAGATTCTCTATTATCTGTTGTTAGTCTAATATCCCTCACAGTGTCTCAGAGCACAAGGTAACGTCTTCAGATATCTTGGTTGTCTGACCAAACACACCGAAACCCAAAGATATTTAGTTTACGATGATAGACAGAAAATCCTCACATTTGAAAAGCTGGAATCAGAGAATGTTTTTAAGCTTTTAAAACCCCTTTGATGATCTACAATCATTGTTACACAGAATATCTTTGAGTTTTGAAGTGCTGGTCAGGTTTTAAAAAAAAAGCAATTTGAAGGCGTCACCTTGGGCTCCGGGAAGTCATGACTATTATCTGACATTTATAAACCAAATGATTACTCAAAAATGTATATTTATTTAAATCTACAAGCTATTTCATTTCCTAGAACTGCCAACACTATGAGAAACTGGCAGTAAAGAGGGAAACTTTCAAAGTCATAATGCCAAGACAGAAGGACAGCAGTCAGACGTGGACACACACAGACAGAGATGTAACATGCGTCGCCATGTCCCATATTAACACCTCGACACAAGGAAAACACCAAACACAAGCCCTTTTTTTTCTGTCAGTCTCCCAGACCTGTAGTTTCCTATCCATCTCTTCCATCCATAATCATCAGCTACACCCCCCCCCCCCCTCTTCAAAACCCTCTAAGCCACTATTCTCAACCCTTTCAAGTGGCAGGTAGACGGGGCCTGATTCACCGCTACCGCCTCGCAACCAGCGGGCTAATTACAAGGGAAGCAGCAACAAGTGAGCATTGTGTGGAGTCTTCGAGACACACGGGGGAAAGAAAGTGCTCTTTATCTTGCCACCAACAACCCCAC
>JAVQJL010067572.1:0-23382 GCA_036024295.1 Nannoperca obscura
TTTATACTCTCCTCTACAGGTGTGTCTGCAAGGGGATTATGGGTTGGGGTCCACACTGCTAGGCCTAAATAAACCTCTACAGGGAGGACTCCAAAGACAAACCTACTTTTTAAACATGGCATCTAATCCCCCCAAAATCTCCTTTGTCCTCTTTGTGTGCCACATTGCTCCTGAGTTACACAAAGCTCAGCTGGTTTGATCTTTTTCTTTTACAAATGGCTTTTTAGTGATCTTTACCCAAGTATATGTGTTAAAATTAAATTTGTGTGACCCAAATACAGTTTCTTCACTCTGGTGACCTGAGTAATTGAAATCCCCCGTGCGCCTTTTATGACAAGCTGTTAAAGTTGTAGCAAAGCTGCGTGTCCCTCTGTGAGGATGATAGACGGCCTACTGAAAATCTTGCATATGTAGAGGATGTTAATAGGTTCCTGTGGGACATGTTGCTGTGGCTGCACCCGAGACAGCTCTGTCTAGTCAAAAAATGAATACTAAATTGCATGAAACAGTCCAAGCTATTGTACAAAACCGTCATGGCTGCCTGTCCATCGGAGACACTCAGAGGTTCGTCAGTAACATTTGTTTACTGATGCATGCATGCTAATTTATTACGTGTTTTCATTGAATTAGTTTTCAATGAAGTTAGTTAGAAATTTGTTTAATGCAACTTTAGCGCCTTTCATTTTTCAAGTTTTCTACTTTTCTTTGTGTTTTCTTCATTTAAAAACGAAATTGCAGAGTCAAATAAATGGTTTCGATATCTACGCCCTTAAAAACACTTTCATTCTTTAATACATTTTAAAACAAAATCGTTGTATGTTGGTATTTCTCAGTGTACCCAGGAAGTGATGTGTCTTCATTATCACATATAAACCTACTACACCTACCTTGAATCCTGGCCTCATATAAAATGTAAAGATGAATTGTGAAAAGAATGTGTGTTTTCTCTCAAACACCCCCCCTCCCACCACCCTGCCCCCCCTCAATCTCATCAGCCACCGTGATTAAGGTTTGGCATTGGTGATTGTGCTGTCTTTTTTAAAGATATTTCAGCTGCATTTCTGACACTCTGAAAGGAGAGGAAGATAAAGGAGGCGTCAGGGAAAAAACTCCTTCCCGTTGTGTGAGTCCTAGAGAGGGCCTTGAACCCTGCCATTCACGCCTTTCTCTCCATCAGCTGAGTCTAATTGCCAGAGAGGACAGGAGACCCCAGGCCCGATCGTTCCTTATCCTCTTTAGCGCTTTCAGGCGAGTGAAAGGCGAGCTTCTGCTTTTGATCTTTTCTCTGATTCGCTTTTTCTTCTCTGTCATCCCTACCATCCTCTCCTCAGGAGTGACACCAGCTCCTTTCACTGCTTGCCCTCGTCTCCATCTGCCCAAAATAATGACCAAGGCCTAGGCATTATTAAACAGAGGTGGAGAAGGGAGGTCAGCACTGGGAGAGGGAGAGGGAGGTCTGGATGGGGAATCCAAGCTTGTCTAAGGAGGGGTGCCCCTATTCCAAATCTACTCCGTAGCCTCTCTGTGCTCCCCTAGATTCATCCCTTACAGTTTTCATGGCCTTAGCCTGGAGAAAGCCCATTCTTTACCAAGCCACGGACGTGAAGGCTCGTCCTTTCCCAGAGACGCTGCTACAATAAGACCCCAGGCTGCTTGAGACAATGGGGCCTGTGTGATCTCTCAGCCAGACTCAGGATGAGACGATGCCTTGCTTGCCAGTCCCATGGGAGGGTAGACCCAGTGGTCATTGTTGACAGCTAATGGACAGCATCTTTCCACTGGCAGGCCCCCCTGTAGACTGTGTCATTTTAGGTTGCTTAATAACAACACTCGGGCTGGACCGGCTGAGGAATTCTATCAAGAACAGCAGTTTGTTTGCAGATGAAAATCATTCCCCTCAGAAATCTCAAAAGCTAACACTGGGGGGGTGATTGGATGAATGCAGCCGGCAAGCAAAGACCGCATTCAACTGGGGGGGAAATTCAATATAACTTATGAAAAGAGAAACTGGTCATGTGTCTGAAAAGACCAGAATTAGAATCACTTCATTCAGCTGGAACAATATAATCACAGGCATTTGTTTTTCTTATACCAGAGCAGAGACATACTGACAATAATGGTGCCACACATGCTGACATACAAGGTGCAGGGCATATGCAAGACATCAGAAAAAAAATACTCTGCACATCACTCTGTAATTGTATGTTTAGCACATATAGCAGTTGTAAATGCAGACCTTGTGTTTGGCATGAGTCCAATTAATGTTAGACACTCTGGAGCAGCTGTCGTCTCTCTGAACGATGCTCTCAGATCCCATATTGATTGAGTACATGCTGCCCCAGTGAATGTACATATACAGTACACACTTCATGAGCATTTTTAATGCTATTAAAGCCACCGTGAAGGATACAAACACTGGTGTGCTTCTTGGTGCGCTTTCATCTTTCACACTGAGAGGCAGTGAGCTGAGAAGGACACGCAACAAGTCTGAAGGGCAAATATGTGGCGTCATTTCTGTCACTTCTGTACACAGCCACAATCCCAGAAAAACACAAAACATCCATGCCCCAGTTAAAGTTTTGCAGTCAACTGCGGCATATTGTTTTTCAGACTTATTGTATTAAGCATTAGTTGAAACGTTGTTAAGATAATAGCCAATAATGTTTGTGGCGACAAGGCTACATGAATGTTTCCACCTTCCGCATGAAATCACAAGGCACACTGTTTAATGTCCCTCCATGTGTCCACTCTGTAAATAATATGACATTTGTCCCTATCTAGTTCACTTTGTCACACTGGTGAACTAAAACTAAGCCATATTTCCAAAACCTGTGTACAACTCGCAAAGGCAATTCAGTTCATATTATATTTATTCATATTATAATCAAATTTTCTTGTAAGTGGATCTAAATCTCTCTAATAGACTAAAATGGAAACTACTTCCCCGAACAACTTTTCAAATTGATCAATATGATCAATTTTAAAGTTATTAAATTTATATTGCATTGTTGGGATCAGTGAAAAGTCAAAAAATGCATTTTGTTGCATGTACAGCACATGCAATGCTGCAAAACTCTGCTTTGAGCGTACAGAGGCTGTGCTGTCGTGCTTTTAGCTAAATGCTAATCCAGCATGCTAACATGTTCGCAATAACAATCTGGATGTTCTAGTGTTTAGCAGGCATAATGTTTACCATGCCCAACATCTGAGTTTAGCGTGTTAGCATGCTAACATTTGCTAATTAGCACTAAACTTGACAATGGCACAAGATGAAAAGTCAGTGGATTAGCAACGTTATTACAATTACATCCTGAATGTGTGTTCCCCATTTCATGGAAATCTATACAATAGTCATTTTCATGTGACGGTAAAAAAAATGGAGGAATGGGTGGGAATTAGCATAATATAAGTTAAAGGTCTAGATTTAAAAACATCACAGCTACATAGTGGATAATAATAGGTAACAACTAAACCACTGGGGTGGCCCGGATAAACCTCCTGGAAATGTCTCTCTGAGTTGAGTAAGAGTCGTCTCATTTAAATTACTGTCAAGTGCTGGAGGCAGAGGCAATGTGCTGTTTGCTGGAGAGGAAAAACAGTTTTTTTTTGTTTTACATTTTTAGTTTTACTTTTTTTTTATGTGTAGTAGCGAGCAGCTCAGACCACAGTGTGATGGATCCTGGAGTGCAGCAGGAGGAGAGGAGATGGAGGGAGGGAGGGAGGAAAAGGGCAGAGTGTTAGGTCAGGCTGATAGAGATGTCAGCACTGCTTCAGTAATCTTGTGACGCCTAAGAGAGCGGCAAAAAAAAAAAAGTGGGGAGGGAGCAGGACAGCTGAAAGACCAGCGGCTTGGTGACAGCAGAAGCAGAGACCACCCCAACAACAGCAGCAGGGGATGCTGGGAGGGGAGGGAGGGCAGGGATGGGGGTGGGGGTGGAGGGCACGGTGGGAGGGGGAGGGGGGGGGGGTGAGGAGCCGGAGGGGGAAGCTGATCTTCAGTTACACATTATAGCTGATAGTTAACCCTCCTCCTCTCAGCAGTGTGTTAGAAAGAGAGAGAGCGGTGAGCCAGTTACCAACGCAGTGGAGGATTTAAGCCTTGTCTTCCTCATTTAACATCTCCATCAGGCTGCAGTGTTTTCTTGTAGCGCGGAATGCAATGTACCTAAAACACTAGTACACACACTGGTAGGGCCTCCACAGGAGGTCCTTACAAATAAGTGGAGGACAATAACGGACCTTTCTCGTTGTCTTCCCTTCAACTTTAATTTGCTTATTATCTATATGTGGAATTTGAATATATTTCATTAGGTATATAGTTTTTATACGGCACACCTGTATACGCCTACACACATACACAGTCACTATGTTGCCCCATGGCATGTGCTTTCATAAATATTCAGTCTACCAACAGACTGCCGTGTTGAGTATCAGGCTGTGAAAGTGGAGCTTTTGGAGTTTGGCGTTCTGTTTAATGGGTGACCCGTGATGAAATGAGATTCAGGTGATAGATGGATATCTGCAGTGAAATATCTCTCCCTGCTCACTGGCTGCAGCCCAGACGTCGCCTTCTGCTCACTCCTGCTGTAAAGTGTGATTCGCTGTGTTTGGCCTTTTGTCTGGGACAATTATGTTCACCATTAACAAGCTTTCTTCTGTTATTGTTCATATCAATTAGAGGTGGACGGTAATTTGAGCTGATGGTGGAGACGGTGCTGGGAGATTTAGCGGCAATGCTGTGGGGGTTTATGGAGGGCGATTAATGCCACAAAGAAGTTGGACACTGTTGACTCTTGTCTTTCTATGTTTTTTTTTTTAATTCTCCAGCTATTTTGTGGCAGCATGTGGAGTGCAGCAACATTCCTCTATATGTTCTTTCTCTCTTATGCCAAACCGATAAGCAGTGTGTCGTTCTAAAGAGTTTATTTATTTCAATTATACCACTGCAGAAATGCAGAGGACACTGTCAACAAAACACTGGGCTGTCCAGCAAAGACAATGACCCTGGCTTAACTTATGTCACAAAGCAAGTGTCAAGTGGCAACACTGCATTGGCTCATCAACTACCACTACAACTATCACGTTGTAACCAGGAGAATAAAACTCCTTCTTCATAGTTCCGTATTATTAACTTCTGTTACTATTACACAAACTGGACTTAAGGGCATAGGTTTGGTTACAACTAAACTAACAAAATAATTAAATAAATAAAATAAAATGCTATTTCCTGCATTTACATACACTTATACCATTCTAGTAAATAATACATTTACACTTTTATTTGCTACATTAACCTGGTATTTACACTTAGATTTCTTGATAGAAACTTGAGACTTTATAATAAATAGTGTTGTATTTTCATCTTTACAACACAGAGCATTGTCCTTTACTGCATTAACTTTGATGTTCAACAGATGACTTTTCATAGCTGAAAAAATATGCAGAGAAGATAGAAGTACTTTTTCAGCCCTGGGTAGTTTCTGCATAAAGCCCCAACAACCTCCACCAAGAAGACAGGGAAGCCAGAGAGGGAAAACATGGGATAAAAGAAGGTCAGCACAACACTCATGCAGCTTGGTTGCTGTGATGCCACAGTAAAAACTGAGTGTGTCAAAATGTGGGATTTTAAAAGTCCCCCTCAATCCCAAGTAGTAATTATACATTGTTGTTTTTTTAATACAGTGCTAATTTCAGTCTGAACTCAGATTCATGCTGGCAATAGTGCTCCTGCTTCTCTGTGGCATGAATAACACTTCATACATGGGCAGCATTCCAGCGCTGCAACCTGCTCCATCCTCTTTGTCTGAGCTGCAGAGAGGGCTGCAGGATGCCCATCAGTGGCATGGCTCAGATAAAGACTTATTGATAGGAAAGGATGCTGGGTGCCCCATGAATATTAACATGACGCCAGCTTGTCGCAGTGCCGCTGCTTCAGCATCCAGAGCATTGCTAATGCAATTACATGTACAGGGCCTGTACACAGAGGTCCCTCCGCTGCTGTTTTATATTTCTGTACATACATCTTAATCTTGCCATGTAGTAGTGGGGTCAGTTTAGTCAAGCCACAGATTAGAGTGGGTTTTTGTTTTTTGGTAACACTTTAAAATACAGCCTGATGTAAATTTGTTGTATTAATCAGGTATCAATACAACACTTTCCACCTCCTGCTGGTACTTTAAATGTAGGTAGAGTGGGAGAAAACTAGGCTACGAGGAACAAGGGAGTAACAACTGGGCATTTTAGAGCAAATTATGCTGTAAGCTTTTTGTAATAGAATTTTGTATACATGTGTTTTTCTTCCACTCTACCTACACTGAAATACCAGTATGAGCTGGTAAGTATTACATCTGTACCTCAGAGACATCAATTACTTAAACTCTAAGGCAAAAGCAAAATGAAAATGATATTTCATTGAAGGAGATGGTTAGCACAGCGTATAGTTGTCTAGATTTTAGATTCTATGATTCTATGATGTTTTTGGTGTATCGTTGTAGGCATAGGAGACATCATGTGAACACTATACAGCCATTGCCATAGCAGTGTTTTATTTAAATGTACAAACCTGCCAATCCACCTATTTGTAGACTGACTAGATGTTGTCATTTGGTTAGTGTTCCAGTAACATGCATTTGATTATTATTGAATTATTAGACAAGGCTCCCACAGCGAGTATCAGCTTAGAGGGAACACCAGTGAATATATATTTAATTTATTTAAATGTATATTTAGATATTAATTTCTGCTTTCTCTTTCACAAAATGCTAAAAATGACAAAAGCAAGCTTGGACGCGCTGATGTTAAGCAATGGAGAGTTCCCACATGTTACTCAGTTGACATCCTTGTACACTGAGATGAAAAACATTTCTAACAGGGCCAGAGAAATAATTCTGGCGTATCAAGGGAGCTTGGGAGACGGGAGGGAGGGGAGATGGTTGCTAGATTCTCAGCATGTCCGCATATGACAGTCCTCCGCCCAGGGCTGGCCGACGCAGCGACATTGTGCGCCTGTCATAGCTGCCCTTCAACGGCAGATGAAGCTGTCAGCAGGACGATGACTTTATTCTGACAGCCGCTCCACCCTCTCTCTTCAGAGCTTTGCAAATAAATATGTTGGGTTTCAAAGCTGCCAAGGCAGACGTTGGACAGTGGGTCAGGGGGCCAAACGCAGAGCAAAAGCATTCCCTTCCCCTCGTAACCTGTTCTCAATGAGCCTGGTCACCTCGCCGGGGCACCCATTCAGCGTGAGCCATCCAAAGGGCCCCAGGGCCCCAGAGCTCACACACTGCCTGCCGTGGAGCTCTCTGAGCCTCTCTCTCCCTCTGACAGCCATCACTCTCTCTCTCTCTCTCTCTCTCTCTCCCCCTCGTTCTCTTTCTCGGTGCATCTCTGTGTTAGCCACGCTGGAGAGCCAAAAATACCCTCAGCAGGGAGATGTGCGAGTACACCCAACAGTTCAAACCGTTTGCGACAGAATGTGATTAAATCCGAGGAGGATGAAATAACCTCTGCCCGCTGACTCACTGTGAAAAGAAGTATTTATTCATAATTCGTTTTTATCTTGCTGAAGTCGAAAGTTTCATCATCAGAGCAACGTGCAGGTAAAAGAAAAGCACTGGTTTGTATTTTGTTGTTCCAAAGGAGCTGACAGAGCATCTGCAGAACGAGATCTTCCCTTCCTTCTCCTCTCACCCCCCCCCCCCTTCTCGTGTAATAAAATCATGACTCGCTTTACAGCTCGCTACATCTTCATTTTGCAAACTGACTGAACGTAATACCAAAAAAAAGCATCCGTTTTGTTGAGCTGTGTAATGAGGGGTTTCACATATAATTACAGTAATTCATAAAAAGGGATTCTAGTAGTGATCGGCAACTGTCATATACAACAACGTTAAACTAAGCGTTTGCTAACTTCTGGTGCTGATTCAACAGTGCATAACATAATAGGCAGAGATTGTATACAGCTCATGAAAGTCTTTCAATTTGCAGCAGAAATGATTAGTTGGGTAATGGATTGACAAAATTAATCAAACACCATTTGGATAACTGATTAAATCGTTAAATGAGTGAATTAATCCGCGTGCTCAACCCAAACCACCCTCTCTATATTATAGAGACCATACCTCTACCTATATTTGACCAACCATGTCACACTGTGTTGGACAAGAACGAGGCATGTGACGGTCTACACTGCACAGAACGCTGGATTTCCCCCGAGATTATTTTTGTCTTGTTATTATGATCTTTTATTTCGTCATTATTTGACAGCAACAACTTTGTGAGAATTATGTCCAAATAAACAACCACTGCGACACGTAGCTCACACCATGTAGACACACCACCTCCTGGGACACAGAATGTGGGCCATGGTCGCGCAGAAACTCAAAATCCAGATGTTCTTTAAACGCAAACTGTTGAAAAACTTTGCAGAAAGAAAGACATTAAACCTGACCTCTGATGGCTTTTCCACTTTTTAAAATGTGAAAGAAAATCTTTCCATATGTCCTTTGCTTTATGTAAAATACATACTGTTATTAAAGTTACCCGGAGAGCACTCTAAATAAAGCCTACAAAGCTAATGTAATGTAGCCCAAGAGCTGAATGTCTGCGTTTGCACTCTGACACTTTTGAAGATGTAAAGTTTAAGCTGATTTTCCTCCGCTATATGTAATATAGTGCATATTGCACAATATAAATAACTTTATATATATATATATATATATATATATATAGCAGCTTTAAAAACAAAGCAAAAGTAGGATATGCAATTACCAACAAAGCTAAACAAAAGTAAGACTAAATGTATTTTAAATTATTACAAATAAAAACAATAAAAGCAATAAAAAAGACAGTAAAACAATGACATTACCTAAAAGCACATATTTCTTAATTAAGATTTAGATAGTTCATTTAGATTAACTTGAGGCCCTATGTACCCAAAACCCACAATGTCTCAGAAGTCCTTTAAAAAAAATAAGAAAACAAAACTCACAACTTTTGAATTAAAACAAGTTCAACTTGGGGAGTTTGACTGATTCTCTGATCCACCGTCGTCCAGTATCCTAGATCAGCACGGCTACAAGCAACCGGCAGTCAGGAGATCAAGAGGTCAAAGGTCACAGCACACAGACAATATTCCTGTGACCCATGAATGATCACTGACGATTAAGAAGGAAATAAAAGTCGCTCCATCTTTGTTAGGAACAATGCTACGCTTTAGGCAACAGCAAACACAGGAGCAAAGCGTACACAGGAAATCCTCTGCCACGTCTCTTTGGTCGATGTTCCCTCGTATTGATGCTCACAAACGTCCACGTGTGTCATTGTTCCCTGTCAATTACATGTTTATTTGATAGTTTCATGTTCAACGTTCCCCGCAGATATCTGAAATGTTTTGTCTTCTATCCTAAGATGCAACCTATTATTTTTCTTCATTTTATACTTAAAGTACATTAAAACATAAAGAAAGAAGTCATTCAAACTGTAAGAAAGTACAGTAAAGCAGTAGAAAATAGCATTTATTTAATTATTTATTGTATTGGTGCTGTTGAAGTGTTACGTCATACTGAAAGACGTTCCTAAAATTTCAACAAAAACGGAACATTATAACCTTGATGGCGGGAGGATTTATTGCAGGACTTTTGCATCAGTTTTAGCTCGGTGTACCTAATAAACTGGCAGCTGTACTGTATTGAATCAAAAAACGCGTACAGCCAGATGAGACATAGAGGTAGTCCTTTTCATTGTTTCGTCGTTCAGTGTAACTTGATGGAGACTCAATGAGCTTCTTCTATCTGTTCTCGATTTCACCATTTTGATGGAATCTGAATGAATGCTGCATTTTGTCAAAATGGCAGCCTACGGTGCACTCCTCTGTTCAATTACCTGGATATCGCAAATGCTTTAAAGATCAGATATTGGCTTTTAACGGCATTAGGTCTGCTCAATAAGCTTCGTGACCTTTTAATCCTGCGCCATCATTAGAAAAAGCAGCCCCTGTGGCAGCAGTCTACGTAGCACGTACTGTATATTTACTGTAAAAAGCAACTAGTAACTACAGCCGTCAGATAAATGCAGCGGAGGTAAAAAAAGAAATGTGAAATGACAGAACGGATGTGACTCAAGACAAATACAAGTGCCTCCAAATTGTACTTAGTGCGTAAATACATGCACTTTGTTACTTTTCAGAAAGCATCAACAACAAAACCACAGAGTGATGCTGATATTCCAGGTACTTCTTTTCTAATGAGCGAGCTGTAATGACTCGCATGAAACAACAGCGATGACAACCCGACTGTATCTTGGACACTCTGAGCAGCCGACATTTCATTTGATACTTTGATATTTAGCAGATCCACGGGGAGTTTACCGTGGCCTACTTTTTGTCTCTGGTCTCATCTGACTTTGCCATAAAGTCTGATTTAAGTGTTGGCATGATTTTCTTCATCCCAGTGTGATTTCTTTATTTTTCCTTTTGCCCCCGTTGCCTTTTCAGCTAAAAACAACAACAACAACAAAAAAACGAACTAACTTATCAAAAAGGATGATTTGCATCTTAATGGATCTTAGCAACAGCGGAGGCCCTCTCGGCACTGTGCTTTTCAGAGACGCATGAAATGCTGCGGCAGAACGTGTTGACAAACAAACAAACAAAAAATATTATTTCACATGGCAGATTAATTAATACCCGTTCCATGAAGCCTGTTTCCAGCGTGTTGTAAAAACACATCAATGATAGCAGTGTATTAGTCAGGGATTAACATGACTTTAGCCCTGCTTTCTGTGCACAATAAAGCTTTAATCTGGGCTCTTACTGGGAGGCGGGGCTGCCGGGCCTGGCCAATGAGGTGCCTCTGTGTCTGTATCATATCCCCGCCCATGGGTGGTGGTGGTGGTGGTGCCTGGCAGCAGACACAGTGACAGATGCGCCCCTGGGATTCCACCTGTCAGCCACAAACACACTAATCGACAGGCCTCCTATAAGCTGAACTCTCTGTCACCTCTCTGTCAAATCTTCATCTTCTCATTCCTCTGACAGATTCCCTCTGCCCACCCCGCCGCCTTCTTCTTATCCGTCCCCAAACTCCGCCCATTCACCAGCCTGCATAAAAACGCTCCCAGCGGCGACCCTGCGTGTCTGCTGCACCCGAACCAGATTCATTCTCTCGTGTGAGAAAAAAAAAAGAGGCGAAAATTGGTTTGTTGCTGCTCTAAGGAATCATCCAAAATCTTCTGTTCGGCTTCTTGCTGCTTCTAAACAAACCCCACCGCCCCACCCACCCCTCCACCTCCCTGCCTTTCAAGCTTTAATGTGACAGAGGTGGGCTTTAATGTTCAGTAGTAATTGGGTAGGAGAGGGAGAATCTGTTTGGGAGGAGGAGCAGGAGAAGGAAGGGTCATGGTCAGGTTTCTCGTGGAGGTTATTCTGCATCTGTCTCTTAGCAACGACAGACCACTCTTTGTACAGTCCTTGAGTTGATTGGTACGTACACCCCCTACTCCCCCCCCCCACGGTAGCTGAAATGTTGTGTGAGGGGGCTCCTCGGCACAGACAGGCTTCCTCCCATATTCGCTGCTTTTAAGAATGTGTTTCCATGAGCATCAGATGGGCTCGCTGAGGCGTGGCACTCGTCGCAGTTTCGCCTCCCTGAGTCTAAATGTGCATTATTTACATCGAGGGGAAAACGACAAAAACGAAGCCCCATTTAAAACAAAACAAAAATGTCCGATGAATCTTTAATATATAATATAATCATATATATATATATATATATATATATATGATTATTAATCACATCTTCAGTCTTTAGAGTTTGAACTTGGGATAAATTATCAAGTGACCGTGTCAGAGTTTGGTGGCGTGATGCCGCAGGCCCATCACCCCTGAGCGTCTCACCTCTATCATATCCCCCTTTCACCTCAGCCAGTCACAGGGAAAGGGCAGCCCGGGGGTCAAAGGCCACTGGAAGGAGCCAGGAGCCAGGAGCCCGGAGCCAGGCAACCTCTTGATTCACAACATCAGCTTGAAGACATCAGAGTGGGGAGCCAGAGTGGCGTGGTGTCAGTCAGACACATAGAACAGGATTAAAAGGGCAATGTGGGGACAAGGAAGACATATAAAGGGAGGAGGGCAGACCTTGTTCCCATAGATAGATAGATAGATAGACAAAAAAGTATATTTACTAATCAAGTGGAGCTATTAATCACCTGCAAAATATTAAAGAAGGGTCGTCTTTGATCTGAGGACGGTTTCCATGTTAAACCAGACATGCTGCTTTTGAACAGACTTTCTGCACCAAATGTGAAATTGCTTCTCAGATGTTTGAGCCTGCAGGTCCGTTTAATGCCAACTTCCACACAGACGGAGCTTCATTTTAGCAAAGAAAGTGCGTTTAATTCTCCAGTATAGGCTCATATACACAATATATAACACACTCAGAGACACTGACTTCCTCTAGCTTTAATATATGTAGATGATGGAGTCGTTGTAAAAACCTTAAGTTGTAAGCCACTATACAGAATCTGTAGAATATCTATCATTGTGTGAACATTTCCTGAATGGTGCTAAGGTGCTTTATAACCTGTAGGCTGCATTCAACACAATAAAAGCGCAAAATGACCAACAGAAAGGCTACTTCAGTAAGCCAGGCAGTACATGAAAAGATCAATGGAGAGATTCAGGATGTATACAACGAAATGAGCATCTGACGGGCACGTTAAAGACAAACGGGCCTAATCAAGGCGCCTGTAATGTCGTGGTAACCGGTCCTATCAAAGGATCTATGGAGATAAAACAGGATCAATTCAGATGAAGCACTATTTCTATCGGCCCACACGCTCGCGCACTGCCCGGGTCAATGTTCTGAATATTTATTGTAATATTTTATTGGCTTGTTGTTTTCCTACTCTGAAACTAATGTTTTTTATATATATATATATATATATTATTATTATTATTATTATTATATACAAACAGTCATTGAAAACACCCCCAGACTACTGAACTGTGCTTTTTAACGTAGCTAAGCTGAATGTATCGTCCCGAAAATAAGACTGGAGACAAAAGTGTTAAAATATATATTCTTTAAATCAGTGAAAATAACTACAGAAAGAGTCGTGAAATAAAGAAAGAAATGAATGTAACGAAATAAAAACACTCTTTCTAACATCGGAACTGGAGATGTAGTACACTCGACTACGTTTTCCACTGACATCTCGAAAGAAATGTAATAATCTAAAAGGGACTGAGTCGATCGAGCAACAATCAATATATTCGGTTATAAAATAAACGACCGGGTGGCTCCCAGTCATCAGATGCCACGTGGACTGTGATCCAGCCACAACAGTGATCTCACCGTTTATTCGGGAGCGGAGCATCTCTGAGATGATTACCGGCGTTTATTTATTATAGACGTTTCCCGTCAGACATGAAACCCGCAATAAGCCATTCATCTCAACCAAATCAATAAAGCAGATTTACAGAAGAACTGACAAGGTGGATTTTTATCAGCTACCGACCCCTTTTCTAAGAAAAGTCAAACTGCGACGTCAAACTCTATTCAGGAGCCTTTTTACACTGTAAAGCTGCTGCACAAGAGGCAACGATAGTATAAAGTTTAACTTAATAATAGGGACGTTTTTTTTCTGTTTCTTTTTTATTTCTTGTGTTTTTAAGGATGGACCGAAGAGACTCAATCTATATTGGAGAGGGAAACAGTTACTTTCTGTTGCTTTACTTCAAGAATCATCCCAAACCTCTCGTCTTTGAAAATCTTCTGGATTTATAAATCTGGGAATTTATATTATATATTATATTTATTAGCCTACAGTAAACATTAGGCTATTCCTAAAAATACATCCAAGCACCGCAATGGTGTTGAAATCGGATTTGGGGAGGGGTTGGGAACCAGTTTTGAGAGGGATAATTATGGGTTTAAAGCGCGTGATTGAAACGGCTTCAGAAGCTGCAGCCAGCAGTTATTTCACACCACACATGAACCACAGCAGGCCGGCCGACCTCCCAGCTCCCGTTTCATTCATTAACAGTCAGGTGTAATTGTCGTAATTATATTGAATGGCTGATTTATTTTAGAATTCTGCAGTAAAAGCTAAAAGAAAAGAAAAAATGAAATGGCACAAAAAGCCACGTGGCTCTAGTTTGGCCCCTGCTTAGCCAGCGTGTAGGCCAGCTAACAGCTGGGAAACGTCTTATACATACACACATACATATATATATATATATAAATATAAATATAAATATATATATATATATATATAATTATATATTCGTTTTATCGTTTTCAGGATTTTTTCAGAGACGTCCACGTCCTTAAAATAATTTTATATTAAAAGAAATATTAACTTGCATCGTAAACGAGGCACATTTCATCACCCACTTAAAAAAGATGGAAAAAAACACAGTAGAATAAGATTTAGGTGGGGCATTATCAGATAAATATTACTTAATTAAAAATTGTAGACCTGTTGTATTACTTGACAACTTGTAAACATTCTGATATGAAAGCTTCCTGTGGGCTCGAGCCTCCTGGTTCAATAGTTACTCCTCACTCCACACGATGCATATTTTTTTATATATATATAAATAAATGAAAATCATTAGAGCGATCTGACTGGCTACGCGCTTTCATTCCTGAAAGCTGATTGGCTAAATCCAAACCCCGTGCCGCGTAATGACCGTTCCCCGCTTCACTTCCACACAAACGGCGGAGACGCGGCGCTCTCTTATTTATGACCGGGACCGATCTGAGAAAACCGACGTGAATACAGAAGCAAATGGAAATCCATTAGTTCTCCTGCCTACAGATCTCCGCCTGAACGGAGCTTCCTCCTCCGCGGCACCCGACACGCTCACTGGCATTTTCTTCTCCTGGACCTGTGTGTGTGTGTGTGTGTGTGTGTGTGTGTGTGGGAAAACGCTCCATTGTTTTATGTTTGTCCTTTGGCCAGGACACCCAGGGGCCGTCGAGCGCCCGGCTTCACCCTCCTCGGGGGTAAACTGTTGTGACAGAGCACTCGGGGTCCCCTCATTAACTCTCTGTCCACTAAGAAGCAAAGAAGCTGCTCTCCTCCTCTCTCCTCCTCAATCTGGCAACACCGACACGATTAGAATTCCATTCTGCTTTCTTGTCTTATGGAGACTTTCAGACTCCACCTTTATGAATTAATAGAATCCTTCATAGCAAAAAAAAAAAAAAAAGGGTCAAGTAGTAAAAACTGGTTTAATCTAAGGGCACTGTGTAACTGGAGGTTACACCATAGGACTATTTGTATATTTCTGGTCCACTCGGTATAAGAACATATTCATTCTTGTGTGTTTTGGTGGTTGTTTCACTCTTTTTATACTCTCTGAAGAGTGATCAGGCAAATATGAAAACTATTCATTTGGCCAAATAGTTGTTAAAATTGTATGTCACTGGGCATCTGCTTTAAAAAATATATTTAAATACATCTGGCACGCAGGGTCAGCGGTGTGTGTGCTGTTTGCTTTGTCGACATATTAAATATAATTCACTTGGTTAAGCCCAGAACTCCTGAATGTTTTCCTGCAGCGGGTTCTCAAATAAGACAAATTCCAACAGACCTTGACATGCACACGAGGTCTGTCGATGGGAAGCAATTGGTTGGATTAAAATGTCTGATTAGTGACAATATTACTGTCAGAAACCGGCTCAGTGAACACCAGACCTACTCAGTTCCAGTACACAAGCTCATGTGCTCGGTCACACACACACACACACACACACACATATTTTTCTTTTCTTCTTCAGCAAGGTGGGGCTGGGCTGGGCTGGGAGGGGAGGGGAGGCAGGGGGGGGGGGGGATCAGTCATAAACAACATAGAAATTGAAATGGCAAAATAAACCAAATACACTTTTATTTATAAATCTTGAGTTATAATTTAATACGGTACCAATATGTTAACCAATATGCTTTCACAGTACATCAGTAGTGGTTGTCAAAAAGACGTAAACACAAATATACTCACACACACGCACACACACACACACACACACACACACACACACACGCACAGATGCATACACGCACGCACATACACACGCATTCAGTTCAGCAATACCCTGCAGTGGTCTTTTGTGCCATTAAACGGCCTGGGCTCATAAATGCATGACTTATAACGAAGGATAGATTTGTTGCTTGACCTGGGAAGGTGTGTCCAGTTCATTTATGCCATTAAGAAACTGCAGTAGCAGTTATACATCGGGGCCCTGTGCTCTTAAAATCTCTCAGTGTAAAAGACCTGGAAACATACATGAATCAGAAGTGTTTGGTAATGCAGTCATCATTAATCCAGTAAAGTAATGCCATTACTTTTCCCCGTAAACAAGCCACCAGCCAAAAGAATACAAATTTAACTTGAAATACAAAAATATCCGATCAACATACAGCTATCTAACATTCAGTTTCCTATTTCTTGCCACAATTAGCCTTGTCGTTATCTCCCAGTTTGGATGAAAAAACGCTGAATTTCTCTGAGTGGCAATTTTGAGTAATTTGATAAGAAAACAAAACACAATGTTCTCGAGTTTCTGATCATTCAAAAAAAAGTTTTAAATACTGTTTTTAGAAGGCAAATAGTTTAAATGAAGCATTATGGCATGAGGAAAGAATTACACATGCCAGGAAGTATGAACATAGTAATGGATAGTAGTAGATAGTAATTTAAGAAAGCAATGCATTCATTGGTGAGAAGCTTTTCTAAACCTTCTTTTGCTCTTTTTCGTCTCATTCTTTGTATGTTGATAATGCAAATCGAATAAGGATCCCAAGTAACTATAGCAGAGCGTTAATCTCTCCATTCTGTCTGTACACATTTGAGCGAGTAGGTCAAAAGCCAGATGACGTTGGGTTTCAAACACCTGTGTTAAATCTTTCTGAGGTGTTCCTTTAGTCCAAAGTGCCATGTCTGGATAGGTATGAAACAAAAACGACAACAAAAAATCGATGGACACAAGACAATCCCTGCAGTTTTCTAACTGCCCGGGGCGTAAATACATAAAACATTTAAAAAAGGAGCCACAACATAATTTACAAGCACGATAAATATACACACAGGGTCCAATAAATATGGTTTGTTATCCCCCCAAAAAAATCATAGACTGTGAGCGGTCACCACACCGCAACAAAAGAAAAAAGTCCATCATAACCAAATCATTTCATCTCATGAAACCTTGTTTCTCTTTGAACAGGTGAAAAAAACCCTGCCAGTGGGGTCAAATCGTTTAGCGTCGGCAAAACGGTTCATTTATTTCAGGGACTTTTCTAGACACACTGGGATGCAACGCAGAATAAGGCAGATCTCTCCTCTAGTATTAAGAAAATGGCGGTTGGTATAAGAAGAATTGTGAACTAAGATCTATTTTTTTTACATTTGAAATGCCTGATTATCTCACTCCACTGGCAGTGTTTTCCTTGTTTTACACTGCACTGAAATGACTTCATTTTGAGGTGTGGGACCTTTCCTGACCTTAGTAGCACCACTGTTGCTTTTTCCTCTATTGAATAGGCATGTAAGGCCAGTTGAAGCTGCTTCCAGACAGCAGCATGTCCCTTATCAGAGTTTCTATGGGGGTTTTCCCCACCAGACGGACGAAGAAAAGCTGCTCTATGACAGAAGAGGAGACAGTGCGGAGGGAAGGCAAGCGGAGCAACAGCTTCCCAAACCTGTTGGGCTGGTTGGGATACTGGCTCCTCACGTACTCCTCCAAAGCACACTGGGACTTCTCCTGCAGACCCTCCACGTGGGCCACGTCCGACAGGCCGCAAGCATCTACATGGCGAGACAAAAAAGCGGTCAAGACAGGTGGTTCAGACGGGCATCCAAAGGAACGCCAGCAAAGTGAGGAATGGTTCCCTTTTAGCAGAGAGTGACTACAACGCACAGCAGCAAAGGGAAGACGAGTACAGTCAGTGGTTGGGGAAGTGTAAAGGTGAACTATGATCATCACAAGGCAAAATAAATATTTTCACATTATGTTACATCTCTGATCAAGGCGTTAAAGCATTTGTGGCTGGCTTCAAATAGTGTATTATCTTATATTAAGCGGCCTTGTGAGATAGTAACAGAACAGTCACCCATATCTAACAAATAAAAAAAATCAGTCAGTCAGACGTGGTCAGGCAATAATGGACAATACAAGTACGAAGGTGTCCAAATGTAATGCGTAAATAAGAATACATCTCAGATTTTGTGCTGTGCTGTGGTGAAACCCCAACAGCATGAAGGAGGAAAAAGAGCATCACCATATAGTTGCCCTGTAGTTGAGACAAATTGATATCTCACGCCATCAGGGATCAAAGATGGCGCTACAGCTCCCATCATCTCTAAGAAACCAGGAAACGGTATCAGAGAGCACGGGTCAGGTGCAGGGCTACAGTTTTACTGTATGACCTTTACACACTGTACGTGTGGCAGACCCCTCTGTTTGGACTGTAGCGCTGCAGGCCGGATGCAGCAGGGGTTAAAGAACGGTCTCTGTGTCCTAGTTTAAAGACACGTGTTCAGATGTGCTCATGGGGACTAAAATAGACCTACATTTTTTTTTTTTTTTGCTCTGCTGCTATTTCTCCTTTTGATCCTGTTCACAATACGTCCAGCAGACATCATTCTGACTGTTATTAAAAGGCTCTGAAATATCTAGTGGCCATTTTGCAATGCGGTGGTTTCTTCTGTGAAAAGAATTTAATGTAAGCCAAATAAAGATGCGACAAATTAAAGATATTACATAAATAAATAATCTATTTGTGTTTAGGTTGGTTGACAATTAACATTTAAAGCAGTGGAAATAATTAATTATTTTCCTATTTACATATACTCCTATTATATTCTTTGAATTCATTATTTGATAAATAAATAAAAGTCAGATTTAAAGCCTACAAATTAACTTCAGTAAATTTATCTTCTTTCTGTTTTGGGCTCAAAATAAACTGGCCAATAAGATAAAACAGTCTATTTAAAGTACTTTGCTGATGTGTCTTTTATTTAGAGCAACAATGGAATAAAAATATGAGTTGTTGTCAAATGTTAAACGCTCAGCCCTGTTTTCATCTACAAAAGCTACTCTATGATTCATGAAAAGTCTTTTATATTTTAGTTTGCAGTTTGTAAATCCACCCCAACTCACTCACCGCCTTTTAAATGTTAGAAGAAGAAGAATAAACTGGAGCATGTTCCTTTAAGGGCTGGTAAACTGTATAAGGTCATATAAGTTCATTGGAGATCCCCAAAATGATGTTATATTAAAACAAGGTCACACAATCTTTTTCTTTTTTCTTTTCTTTCTTTTAGACTTGAAATTTAAAAAAAATTCTGATCAAATTGAACTTTGTAGGAAATAGGTTTTACATCAAATACGTTTTTACTTCTTTTACTTTTTTTTTTTTTTTTTTTACAGTAAAATAAGTTCAACACTAAGTTTGCCCTTATGGAAGCTTATAATAATATAATATTACCCTTTAAGAAAACGACATAATTTCTTTAAAAGTATTTTTAGATTTTTTAATCAGCTTTATATTTTCCATCAGTGTTCAGACCCTCATCGTCAAAACATTTGTTTTTTTGGTTTTTTAAATGTATTTATTTATTTTTCTGATGTAGGCCTAATTGATGGTCGTTTCCTTTACAATAAGTAACGTTTTACTTAAAGAGCTTATTGCTCATAGTTCATCCAGCTTTTATTTTCCACGATGCAGTCTACTAAAGAGTGATGTTTTATTGTTTGACCGGGCATCATTTTATTCCCCACACCAGCCCACACTTCACAGTACAGCGATGAAACACACACACACACACACACACACACACACACACACACACACACACACACACACACACACACCTCCATGTTTGGATGTAGAGAAAGAGAGTTTACCTGTGGTGAACAGCACGATGGCTTTAATGCAGCTGTACTCTGCCGAATCCACGTGCAGCACCTTGAGCTTCTCCACCTGCTCCTGGAAGACCCGGATGTGGTCCATGAAGGCCACCACCCGGTCCGCGGACATCGGGGACGCGTGGAGGCCTGCGGCGGCCAGCAGCGGGGCGACGTGGACGGGCATGGAGCACTGGGCGGCGTTCAGGACAAACAGTTCGCTCCAGGTGAGGCGGAGCAGGGCCACCTGGTCCGTCACCTGCAGGTCCGGGAAGAAGGGGATGTTGCGGGCCCACTCCACGGCGCTGAAGAGCATCCGGGCCGCTAGCTCGCAGATGTTCTCTATGCCCATGAGGTTGTTGCTCTGCAGGCACTGAGAGCCGAACCTGGAGGTCGGGTAGGGCTCGGCCCGCAGCAGGAGAGAGATGTACCCCGACAGGTAGGAATGACACTGTAGAGGGTCTCCGTTTGTCAGCGCGAACTGGCCGTGATAAGACTGGGTAGGAAGCCTGCCTCTCTGGACGGCTGCAACGAAACACACGAACGTCAAATCAAGTTAGAAGGCGATTAATAGCCCGCAGCCCGGGTAGCGGTTAAATACGTCTTGTAAAGCAACAGAGATGTCAATTATAGCAACAGAACATTTTAAACACACACATTAGTACACTGATCTTTCACACATTAGAGTTCATTTCTACACAGTGGTAGCCTGCGGTGGGCTAGCTCTTCAGAAATGGACACGAGTAACTGTTTTAGGCAGCTCCTCGAAAGAAATGTCACATTCAGCTCGATGCTTGGGAGCCCACTCCAAGGCCACGTCCTGGAGATAATGGTGTGCGAGCCTTTTCAGCTCTTGGAAGGCTCTTATTTTATTTTTAATTGTTTCAATTTAAGGCCCAGACTGCGCCTCGAAATCGTTACCTCTAACACGAACTTGTTGGTGAAATGTTTTAAATGTAATTCGAATTTATAATAAAAACTGTTCTCATAACTCTCCAGTGTCAGTAGGACTCCTCTGGAAGCAGTAATAGCAGTCTACAGTGGGCTGCGTTGGGCCTGTACGACCAGCACGCATAATAATTACAAGCACGCACACACACACACACACACACACACACACACACACTCACACTCACGCAGTCTACATGCGCAAACATTATCTACCAACAACGTCACGGACTTGAAGGCTACAATTTAATGTAAAAAAACATCGAAATTTAACTAAAATGTGTCCAAAAATTTCCGTCGATACGGACATGCGACGTTAAAAGCAGCTTCGGGCTTATTTCAGCCAAACAATGGCCACGAAGCGGGAGAGCAGCAACAATAATACAGCCCACCAGACATGCTACGATATGCTAGCTGGGCAAACTAATCTCTGTAATGTCACCGGCTAGACAGCAAAGATAGCGCAGAGACTAGCATCCGACACCAAAAAATATGATTAGAATATGAATAGGCGCAGAACATTTATCTACAATATCACGGACTAGACAAAGGCAACACATACGGTCGTGTCCAGGAAGAAATGATGTACTACACACTAGCTACATACAAATGTAGTAGCCGACGCCGACGCACTGAATTTTTAACAGTTTATAGGACAGACATGTGGTCAAATAAAATAATGTCACTAGAAAGAGAGCATTGTGTGAAGCGGAACAGTGTCCTGGCCCGTGTAGTGCTGGATAATATAATGTAATAATACCGATAGCAACAACAGGAGGACGCCAGCCCGTACCTTCCCTCCTCATGCCGACTTTGAGGCATTTCTTGAGGCGACAGTACTGGCACTGGTTGCGGTGGTGCTGGTCCACGGGACAGTTCCTGTTGGCCCTGCAGGTGTAGGATAGGTTCCTCCTGACGCTGCGTTTAAAGAAGCTCTTACATCCCTCACACGTGAACTGTCCGTAGTGCTTCCCGCTGGACTTGTCCCCGCACACGATGCACTCGATCTGCTGGCTCTGGTGTTTGTCCATGGACGACGAGGAGGAGGATGAGGAGGACGTGTTGTTGTTGTTGTTGGCGGTGGCGGTCGCGGTGGTGGTGCTGGACTGATTGGGCGGCGGTGCGCCTTGGGGTGCTGCTGCCGCCGCTGCCGGGGTTATTTCCAGAGAGGACGCCGGGTGCATGTGTCCCGTCAGCTCCCCGGGCAGAGACAGTGGTGCGACCTGGGACACCGGGGAGGAGAGGGTCCCTTGAGTGTCCCCGACCCCCTCGGTGTTTCTCCACGCCACCATAGCCATATCGACCGTGTCCAAAAACTTTGCGCGCCCAACTTTCCTTTAACGCTTTAGTTAATGCACACAATTTGTCTGCATGAAGTACTAATACACATTCAAGGAAACTGCCGCATCGTTTGAGTACAAAATCAAATACAAGTTATTAAGGGGCTCGTAAGATAACGGCGATGTAATTATAACGCGCGACTGCACAAGTAAAGAACGGGCAGTCACCCAGAAACAGCTTCGGCGCGGTGGAAATCCAAAAAGAAAGCGTCATTCAGACCGAGATAATGCACTATAACATTCACAGGGGGGGAAAATAAAGACAGACCGGCGCTGAGCCAAAATCCACGGAGGACGTTATCCCAAAAACATATACAAACTGATCCTTTCTGTCCTGTAGGTCCAGCGTTAAACGGAACGCCGTTCGAGCAGATCCTTCATCAGAGATGTGTAGTCGCCTGACCAGGCTTTCCCTGCTCTCCCGATCAGTCAGAAGTTACATTAAATAGACATGGACGAGGGAGAGAGTGGAAGAGAGACACACAGAGAGAGAGAGAGAGAGAGAGAGAGATGGATGATGATGCCTCGCTCCGGGACGGAGGAGGAGAGTGGTGCGTGCAGACGTCACGGGCTGTGACTCGGTGACGTCTGCGTTCGGGGCGGGGTTTCCGCGGAGGAGACGCTGGTCTGGGAGCAGCAGCTCAGGGCTCCACTTGGATCTGTTGATGCACACTGCCCGGTGCGGAGTGTGTCATTACCTGCTTTTGATCCTTTCTGCTTGTCTTCCCTCTTCCTGTCTGTCTGTCTGTGTGTGTGTGTGTGTGTGTGTGTGTGTGTGTGTGTGTGTGTTGCACAACCGTTCTGTCACATCTACTCGTGTATATATAACAAGAGGACACACTGTAGCTCACGCTTTATTAGTCTCACATGAGGAGTATATCACACACAGAAGCAGCAGATCCTAACTGTCTGTAGTAATTTGATGCCACCTAGTGTCGTCAGGAAATTACACAGGAAATTACCTTATAGGATAGGAAGCGCCTGATTTAGGATGGCTTACGACTTGAGACTACATTTCTAACAAATTGTCCTCAACATGCATATTATTTAAAGTCACATAAAAAAAAAATATATAATAATATATATAATAATAATATATATACACTACCGTTCAAAAGTTTGGGGTCACATTGAAATGTCCTTATTTTTGAAGGAAAAGCACTGTACTTTTCAATGAAGATGACTTT
>JAVQJL010067576.1:0-34569 GCA_036024295.1 Nannoperca obscura
ATTTGTATGGTGAAAGAGCCCACACACACACACACACACACACACACACACACACACACACACACACACACACACACACACACACACACACACACTCCAATGAGTCATCAGAAAGCACAAAGTACAAGTTATTTGTGAGCATTCACCAAAGTAAACATCATCATCATCATTAATATCCTGTTTTCTTATCACTGCTGTCGTCTTCTTGACTTCTTCAGTCTCTCTGTGCTTCCTTCTGACTAAAAATGGATCTGCGTTCTGCAGCCTTAAAAGGCTGAATGTCTCCTTTAACCTCTCCCTCTATTTCTCACCCCCTCATTTGATCTTTTTCCAGTCTTTTCCAGTTACTGACATTCTTCTCTCAATTCATTTCTTATTTGAGAATTCCACTGAGCTTCTGCATATTTCTTTGTATCTCAGATGGTCTTTCTACTTCACTGGCTTTAGCATAAATATAGAAATTGAAATCTTTCTATTTTAGCTGCAATCACAGCTGCTAATGCCTTTCAATGGTCTCATCTCTTTGGCCCTACTTTCTGTCTCTCCTGTGTAGTACATGTGGGACCACAGGACGCTGGGAGTGTGAGCAGAACGCCTGTCTGATGGAGCCTGACATTATCCATGCCATCAACAGAGGAAACTATGGGTATAAAACAAACACAGCCACACATAAACTCATTCTTTATGGTAGTTGAAGGTCTACAATAAGGAATGTTGTACAGATGCAAACATCTCCTTGTCTGTTGTTTTCTCCTCCTATTTTGTGTTTTCAGGTGGAAGGCATCTAACTACAGTCAGCTTTACGGCATGACTCTGGACGAGGGCATCCGGTTCCGCCTGGGTACTCAAAGACCCTCCAGGACTATTATGAACATGAATGAAATCCAGGTACAGGACAGTCTTCATCCATAAAAAATATTTTTAGGGTTAATAGGCAACAACTGTCCAAAAACACCAGGTGAAAGAGAAATATAGGGGTGGTCAAGTTCCCAAAGGCACAGGTACATATTTCAGTGTTGTTACTCTTTGCTCAAGGGCCCTTAAGCAAGTCTTGAAATCCTTGCGATCCTCAGTGCTACTGTTTTGAAGCTGACCTTTGACCCCTGACCTGGCTTTTAAAGGTGGCAAGAGAGAACACATTTCGATACAGGGACAGGAAGTGTTACTTGTGGCTAGTGGGTATAACCTCTTAAACTCTGGGTTTCTCCTTAAAATTCCACTTAACTCAGGCTGACATTTTTGGTTTCATCGTTCACTAGAATTTGAGATCAAATGTTGTATATTTAAAAAAAGCTTTTAGGCACTACATTTATTTGTAATGTTGGATCCAACAATGGGTCAGTGAAGCTGAAGAGGTGACAAAAAGGTTTTTTATTTAAATTTCCTAAAATAAAATTCCCTTACTGAATAACATTTTTTGGCTATGGTCAGGAAATAATACTGTATATAAAACCAGTTTAGCAGCTGTTACAAAAAGCAAATAGTAAGCCATGATGGTTAATATATATATTTTTTGCCCTTTGTACATATATGTGGTGTATACCAGTCAGAAACTAGTGTGAATCAATGCGACACATGTAGTGCGGGGCTGTGGGTGTGGTGGAGGGAAATGTATGTATATGTGTGGGGGTGTTGGTGGAGGAGAACAGGACGTTTTAGCGACAGGTGAGAATGCAGAGAGCAAATTGTTACAGTTGCGTTGAGGCTTCGCACCTTTTTTAAGATCCTGCCCACTTCCTGTACTTGGGTTTATGATTGGCCATATGCAGGTTTAAAACCTATTACAACAAGCGAGCGCTGATCAAAACATTTTCCACTTAATTATGGTGGCGTGTTGGTATGTGATGGCGTCTCCGTCTGGAACCTCAGCCCACTCTGATCCGCTCAGCCTCTGTTTACATTTCACCCAGACAGATTACATAAGACGGAACCAAAACATTAGACAGAGAAGATGGAGGGGATGGTGGGTGCCTGGATAATAAAGAGCAACCTCCCCCCACCCCCCGCTTACTTCTCACAGCATTCCGCAATTTCTTCCACCCCCCGACCCCCTTCCGCCGTCAGCGTGTCGCTACCTGTGGCAGGAACCAGATCAGAGCCTTGCAGCCCATTCACAAATCTCTCTCTCCCTCTCTTCTTTCCTGTCTGTCCGTGGACTCTTGTGTCAGTGATGGAAAATAGGGAATTCATTAATTTATTTATTACACAACAACTTATTCTTGCATCGGGTGCTTTTGGAGTTTGACCTTCTACAACTACAAATCTCTGACCAGCAGCACATTCCTTAGTTGTGTATCAGGTGGCCGTTTGTGGGCTGAATACCTCACTGTTAATCAAAGGAATGCAGCGCAGGCAGCCAGGCTCTTTATGAGAGAGAGAGGGGGAAAAGTCAACTGGACAGAAGTGTGTTCTCTGTTATCACAAATAACTGGGAGATTAGGAGAGCATCCAACCTGGAGTGGAGTCTAATAGATAGAGTATGTTTGGCATCTGAAGCACCTGCGAGCACTTTGCACTCTATCACAGACTCATCATCTCAGTGATATTGATATTTTAAATAGAGATGGATGCCTCTGTGAAAGCTGCTTGTTCACATGACGCATTCGATTTTGCACTGATGTAATCAAATGGCCTCGTGGTGTAATGGAGAGGCCCGTGATCAAAGGGGCCTGTCTGTTCGACAGCGTCAGAGATTGACATCTTCCTCTAATCGCCTGGGCAAAAGTCTCTTTTAGTGGAGGATTGATTAGCAGACTTATGTGATCTGCCTGTGATCCAAAGATGCCATACTGAGCCACCCACAAGTATTTTAATTACAGCCATTAGTTCGTGTTCTGTTGTGGGCAAACAATTACACTGTACTGTCCGACACCACATTCAATCAAGTCCCACTGCTGCAGGTTTATGTTGGCAGTTTTGACTCTATTTTACTCTCCTCTAAAACATTTTGGCATATTTTAATTTTCACTAAGAAATATGAATGTTTTCTGAATGAGGGCTGTTGTGCAACAGTGTGATTAAGCTCTACTGACTTGCATTGTGTTGCAGGCCCATCAGTAATAACTGTCTCTGTATCTTTTCATCACTTTTTCCATCTCTCTTTCAGATGAACATGGATCCTCAGAGTGACGCTCTGCCACTCTACTTCAACTCAGCCGAGAAGTGGCCAGGAAAGATTCATGAACCATTGGACCAGGGCAACTGTGCTGCATCCTGGGCTTTCTCAACTGCAGGTAGAGCACGAACAGCATAAATAGAGAGCATGCAGGGAAAGAGGACATAACGTAAAGAAAAGAAAATAATAATGTCTTTTGACATTTTTGGAAAGGCAAACAAAGTCTTTCTCAGATTTGTGATTGTTTGTGGTCGTCTTTCTGTGCAGACATTTGTTATCCAGCACCTGCAAAAGATTTATGATGGTGATGATGATGATTAATTGATTGATTGATTGGTTATCACATAACCATATTTTATCTCCTTGGAGACACAAAATAGAATCTATTAAATTCCTTTGATTTAATTGTAAAGCAATGAAGTAAAGTAATGTTTCCTATCCTCTTCACTAGCTGTGGCATCAGACAGAATCTCCATCCAGTCAATGGGTCACATGACTCCTCAGCTGTCGCCCCAAAATCTTATTTCCTGTGACACGCGAAACCAGGGAGGCTGTGCTGGGGGACGCATCGATGGAGCCTGGTGGTACCTCCGCCGCAGGGGGTAAAGATTCGTAACAAAAAAGCAATGCAGCAAACAATATGTTTTGGTTATTACTTGACGATGACATTCTGCACATCTTCCCATCTCTCCTCGTCTCTCTCACAGAGTGGTGACAGAAGATTGTTATCCATACCAATCCCCACAGCAAACGCCGGCTGAGGTGGGACGATGCATGATGCAGAGTCGCTCGATTGGCCGGGGGAAGAGGCAGGCCACCCAGCACTGCCCCAACACACACAACTACCAGAATGACATCTACCAGTCCACACCGCCCTACAGGCTCTCATCCAATGTAAGCAACACAAAACAATACATGCATAAACGCAGATACATGATGCACAAATGCTAGCACACACAACGACTCACAGGTCAACACCCGACCAGCATAACATAATCTTAACCCTCCAGTAAACATGCAGCTTTCAGAAGCTCACTGTACATTTCTGGGACTTCCTCGTGCTACAGTAGACTGTAATCTTTCTCACGTGTTTATTACATTTTTGCTCACTTTCCTCATGCGTACTTGACCTGGCGTTGTGAATGAACATGAGAATGTACAGGATTAAATGTTCTTTACTGAATCACAGGGCAAGAAGTCGTATTTCTAACTGTATGACTCATGGTCCAGGCAGTTAGTTTCAGGATAGAGAAGATTGATTGAAACTTAATACAGAATAAAAAAGTAATTCTGATTGTACTTAAATCAGTTTGGCTCGAAATATATTGTGTATACACACCAGTGAGTGAATTAAACCAATTTATGGACTGCATTTTGGATATCATCATCCATAATCATTATCCACTATCATTTCAAAACTCAATGTATCTGGAATTAGGTTACTGTGTTTACCTTCTAATATCAAATGACTCGACTCTTTCGACATGTCATCTATTCATGCTTAGCCACAACAGTGAGTTGAATAAACCAGTATGAGAGCATACTGGCATTAAGAAAACACAGAAACAACTGTGCTGCATTATGAGTGACATTCGTATATATGAATGTAGTGAGAAGTAAATAAGTTAATAATTAGACTATAAACTCTACTTGGTTGATATTAAAGGCACATCTACAAATTGCTGTGAGAAAAGCATTTATTCCACAATTTAAAAGCTGGATGATCTAAAATCCACTTGATATAGAAAGCACCTCTGCCTTTCCTTATTAGCACAAAGTATCATGAGATATTCACTAAATCTGTTTTCCGAAGCCGTCTCTGCATGTAGCTCCTCCACTTCAAAGTCAACAACTGAGCTGCATCACAACATGCGGTTTAATCAGCCAGCATCCATCAATGCTAAATGACGGCTAATGCCTCTCAAAATCATTACAACCTATAGTTTCTGTCTCCCGATGGCCTGTGAAGTCAATAAGCCAGGCATTAAGGCACGGGGGTCCTGCTGGACTCAATCTTGTTATCTGACTTTTAACATCTACTGGGGTTGTTTTCATCCTCTCCCTTTCACTGACATGTAATGATCTTTCTGTCTGTCTCTCTGTCTTCTGCCTATAAATTGTTCCTTCTATCGTCTCTTTCAGGAAAAGGAGATCATGAAGGAGATTATGGATAATGGCCCTGTGCAAGGTAATAATATTTTAGTGTCAACCTTTGGCTCCCAAGTGAGAGGTGCTTTCTTTAAAACTCGTAACAACACAGCACTCCCAAGGGACACACAAATCCAAACATGCGCACCTTTAAGCCTCATTTTAGCTGTGACCTCAGATGATGTCATGTTTGACCTTATCATCCTGATGGTTTTGCTCTGGGCTTCAACTGTGACCCCTTTCACCTGGTCAAAACTGATCGGCCTTCATGTCAGTGCGGTTGAACTTTACTGGCCCGCCTCACTGTCTGGTGCCCGTCACCACCATTGTCAAGTACACTTGAATAGAGGAGTCACGTGAAGGTGTGTGCGAGTCTGTGTGTGTGTGACTCTCTATGTGCCTGTGCCAGTATCTTGTTGCATTGTTTAGTCCAGGGAAACTTTGGCTTAACATCAAGTTTCCTTTTTGCCTTTGAGTTTCTTTCTGACACAAAGGCATAGAGGTGTGTGTGTGTGTGCAAAATCCCAACACACACACACACACAAACACACACATGCACACACAGCTGCCCTGTCTGATGTCTGGTTGTGTGTGACTCAGGGGGGAAGTTGGAATTTGTTTGGTGAAATTAGGTCATTACTTTTAGATTAATTGGATCTGTTGGATTCGGTGTGCGTGTTATAGCTGCCTACTAATTACCCTGGCTTGTTTGTTCTTGCAGCTATTATGGAGGTCCACGAGGATTTCTTTGTCTATAAGAGTGGGATCTACAAACACACTGACGTCAGCTTCACAAAACCTCCACAATACCGCAAACATGGCACACACTCTATCAGGATCACTGGGTAAGTTACCAGTATACAGTAACAGTGCAAAACATTTAATATCGAGCCTTTTTCCCCTGTTTTGTGAACCAGTAGCTTCTTAGTCAAGCCATTTATGCCTCATTTTTCGCTTGTTAACTTAAAGTTAGTTCCCTCCTCTCAATCCAAGTCTTCATGTGTCTGTTTCCACTGTTGCTACATGCTCAGCTGATGCCATTTCAGCAGAAAAGGTGTTTACTAAGGATGAATCAGGTTTGAATTGAGTAGCTGCAGGTATCAGGCTTGATTCAAAGCTTTACCTGCACGTGTATTTGCACACATGCTCCGCTCCCAGTCTATTGCTTTTGGAGACACACCTTGGCTCCACTCCTCCGTCTAGCCCCAGACAAGGCCCCCTCCCCCTTCCTTCTCTATCTAGTAACTACGGCGACCACAAATATGCAGGCGGGTAGACGGCTAACACACCTGGATCACCTGCCCCCACCCTCTGTGTCTTGTTTTTCCCCGTCCTTCTTACTTCCCTGCCATGTCTCCTCTCACTCTGTGGTATCTCCATCATCACTCCTCAGCTGGCCATCTGACTCACTGACCGTCCCGCTTTCTCACTTTCTCTCCTCTCCACATCCAAGCCAAAACACTCTTGCTATCATTTAGACTATCCTCAGACAGACATATGGTTGTTTGTTGACAATTTTATTGTGTTGTTTGGAGAGCAGTGAGAGGCCAGGAGAGGTTTTGACTTGTAAAATAACCAGAAACATCCTTTTCACTCTTCTCCTCTGAGTCATCCAGCTGGTTTTGAAGTGTGTCTGCCGTGACAACGATATGTTTGCTGCTCACTAGTCTCACCTTCCAAATTATAAAAATAAGCAGCTACCTCGTAATGGGTCTATAATGGCGCATCAGGAATATGTGTTTGTGAGCATTTGACTGTACTTTAGTATCTCAGCGTCTTGACTTGCATATCAGAATCTCAGTGCAATGATAAAAGCAGTCTCTCTACTTTTATCTGATTGGCTATGATGAAGAAACACAACCCATATACAAGCATATATATGTCCCTTTTCGTGTGCAAGGCTTGCATGTACATTTTATGACGTTTTATTTTATGACATCATATGGCATGTATAGGCATGTGTGTGATAAACACTCAAGCCTCCTACCTGTACTTAGCTTGTTTCAATCACATACTTTACGAGCACGCACTGTTCTGAAATGTGTTCTTGGAAAACTGTGGATGCACACGTGTGTTCACTATGCTTATGTCAGGATCACCCTGTGTGAATGTAATCTCTACAGCCTCAGTTTGCCAAAAACCTGTGGAGGTATGCAGGCTATGAGATAAGGAGGATAAGGATGGGGATTCCTAGCTTTCCTGAATGCCTTCTGCTCTTGGGCTCCTTCTACTGATGCTATGATTCATCACCGCTTGCTTGGCGAGTGGATGTGAATATACCAGCAACACGGGTTTAGGGACGGATGGAGCGAAGAGAGGAGAAAGGGGGGGCTCATAGTGTTTTGAGCTCCAACCTGCCAGCCACAGGCATCAGTGTGTTTACATAGGCCAAATCCCATAGCGATGCGTTCCTTTAAGCCCAGTGCCTGGGAAAGTTTGTGGAAAGAGCATTGAGGTCCACTGTGGTGGAAAGGGCATTGTCTAGGCTGCTGATCCTCACTGTACCGGACAGAGAGAGGGGGATCAATCCTTGGAGAAGAGGTCAGGGGTGGGCTCAGGGGCGTTGTGGAAGGGCGGGGCACATGGGCACAACGGTATGCCCATCATTGTTCCCGAGTGAGCTGATTGGAGGCCAGATAAGAGATCAGCAGTGGTCCGATTCTGTCTGGCTCTGTCCATACCAATAAACATGCAGGCAGGCAGGCATGCATATGGGACGACACACACCTGCAGGTGTGTATGCACCTTTACTCACAAACACAAATGCGATCACTTTAGTCTTTTTCAGATTTTAGTTGGCATCTGTTGTATGTGCACAGCTATTTTTAATGATTCTGCTTGGTCAATGTGACGTCTGACTCCAGTCTTGGAAACACTGAACTAATGAAGTTGCTCACTGATAGAAGTTTGGCACTATCTGCCAGTGGTGTGGTGGCAGGCTACTGAATTGGCAGCGTCAGAGTCCAGCCACTCTATTTCCCAGCATTCCTTTTCCTTATAAAAGATAACAAGCGATTGGGCACCAGAAGTCTCTTGGGAAGCGAAAGGCCTGGATTGCAAAAACAGAATGGGAATTGGCTTCGGGAGAGTGTTTTGATCATGACAAGCAGAAACGGCGGGCGTCGAAAACTTTGGCAGTGGCTAAGTTAAGACCAAAGTGCAAGGCATGATGGGAATTTGTGGGCCTGAGAACACAGCTGCTTGAGAGGGATAAGCGTAAAGATTGGCCTCCAAGTTCAGATTCACACATGTATATTTGTGTGTTTTTCGTCCGTAGTGTTGTTGTCTGCTGTTTGTGCATTGACCGGGTTGAGGTGGCGTTCACTTCCTTGTAACCTGCACTCTCCTTCCTGTTTCATGTCTGGAGTACGGAAATGACAGGGAAATTCCATGTTCTTGGAATTGGAATGATGTAGGAGTGCAACCAGCCACAAATACTCTGTTTTCAGGATGTTGTTAATAAGATGAAAGATTTTTCTTTACTCCCCCTCACTTGAACACTACTTATCTCTCATCCGGCTATTCTTTATCAATAATGCCAAGCGTGTCCTAGTCAGACACATTCCTGAGATTTGTTTACATCCGACTGGTTTGTTGGAAAGCATCCATGCTTATATATACAAATAGACGGGCAACTCTGACACAGCTGATTTTATGTCTGTATTTGAGGATATTTTGCTGTCCTGTTGTTGTTGGTTCTTTACCCAAATGCATTTTGAGTAACCATCCTGTCTGTTTTGTGCACCAGGTGGGGAGAGGAAAGAAAGTTTGATGGAACATCAAGAAAATACTGGGTAAGTTGTTCATTGTGCAAAACAAACACACATCTTTCTTGTCCAGTCATAAAAACTGTGACTTTTCCTTCCCAAGCACTGTTAAACGCTCCCCTTAAAAGTTCTCTTGAATTAGCTTAAAACACTTCACGCCCTAAAGGCCTCAAACATTGTACTTTTTTAATGATAAAATAGAAATTTCAAAGGGAGTGTTTGACAGTGTTTATTGCCTAATGTGCATGAACTGTACTGTATATTCATCATCTGTACTAAATTAAAATCTCCTTTCCTGCTCAGATTGCTGCCAACTCCTGGGGAAAGAACTGGGGAGAGAACGGCTACTTCCGTATTGCTCGTGGGGACAATGAGTGTGAGATTGAAACATTTGTGATTGGTGTGTGGGGCAGGATCACGATGGAGGACATGCACAACCACCATCACCACCATCGTCGCCGACACATTTAAAGACACACAGATCTTAAAACGCCACCGAGACCTTTGTTTTTGATCCCACCTGTAGCTGGGTTTTTATCCCAGGCGAGAACCACACCAAGAGTCAGAACTTCAGCACATCCCTTTTCCAATCAATCTGGCTGGGACTACCACAAAATCAACCCCAGAGCCCCTGAACCCTCTCTTTTTATATACCATGCTTTACTCTGGGCATCAATACAACCCGTCTTCTCCTCCATCTTTACTCTTTGAAGAGAGCAACCCTCCCCACTCCCTCTGTAACTCAAGGTTAATGGCACCAAAAAACAAAGACAAACTAAGCTAAAGCTCTTTTTTATGTTGCCTTGCAATTACGCACCTCAGGTACCTACTGATCCAAAGACCACACTTCCCAGAATCCTCAGCGTAATATCTGGTGAAACATGTTCATGTCAAAGTTGGGTGATGACAGAGGGAGAAGCTCAAGCTGATCTTTTCATTCTTTGTGCTTCTTTGTTAACCTGAACTTTTAGTCTTTTCTAGCTCTAAATCTATAATCCAGCCAGACCCAATGTCAGAGGGACAGTGTGGAGAAGAGGACATCTGAGAGCCAGATTAGCAGACATCAGACCCGTTCAAAGAGTCACACCCAGCCGAACTGTGTAACATGATGATATATCATAGAAGACTTTACTTACATTTACCTGTCAGCTATACATAATGGATAGTTGGGCTCACTCCCTCAGTTTTAGAGAGGACACTTTAGTTAGTAGCTGCAGGCGTTAGAGTTTCTCACACATTCCACTAAGAACGTGGAAACAGTAGAAGATTTTGTATGAAGTATAAGATTACACAAGATTACAAAAATTCGGATTTGGGATATCAGGAGGATTTACAGTGCCCTCGACCATAACCACCAATCAAAATGGCTCCCAATACCATTGGACATGTTAAAGCAATTAAATAATGAAACAGGCTCAATCTTGGACCTTCATGTTTATACTGGAAAGGACTGTGTCAGAAGATAAAATTAAACATGTATTATTTGGTCTTGGCTGCAAAAAAAAGTCACCATGAACAATGAATGATTCTTGACTCCACCGTCTCATTGAAAATTAAAAGACAAAGATTGTAATTCCTTAACGAAAAAGAGATGTTTTGACCACTGCAAAATCATTTTTAAATGTATATTAGTCTTAATTTGCTCAATTCTGCGTACACTGATACAATTTGAGCTAAAGAAGTTTAATTTTATTACTTGTTTAAGGATGTACTGTATGTAGTAACTTTCATAACACACTCATCGCTCAGTCGCTTTTCTACTTGTGCTTTTACATAGTTGTGTTTGACCACAGCAAGGAGGATACTGCTGCTAAGGTCTGTGCTACAGTATTTGACTGTGGAGTCTTTAGTTTGATGCATTTAAAGTGTAATAAACATGTAAATCCACTTCTAACTAACGCTGCAACTCCGGTTCAAGTTACACATGTTGCAGATGAGCTGTTTGGCTATGTTCTCATTTTATTTTTATTGTTTTCTGCTGGAAAGCTTAATGTGTTTCAGCTTATCAGCCATGTGCCTATCTTTGCTACAGTACCACAGCGCTTTATGGTGTCTTTATGTCAACTAGTTACAGGCTGATTGAGGGATGTTCTGATCTTTTTAGAGCACAGCCTCACTTAAAAAGGAAAGCATGGTGTACTATTACCACTTGCCTTCAATTACATCCTGGTGTGCTTCAGCTGTGACTTTAAAAGGCTTTTCAGTTTCTATATCATCACGTCTTGTGATGTTTAATTTCCCTCTATCATGTCCTTCAGGCTCAGATAGGCAGATAGGCATAAAAGCAAAGAGAAATGTCTGGATGGACAGGCAATGTGCAATGTGGCGGAGGGGCTGTAGATAGATAACCAATTATTGCATGTTTCTCAGGCAATGTACTGAATCTTTGCTTTCATTCTTTCATTCTGATATGAGCAGGGAAAGATAAATAGCAGCCCATCAACATGAGATGCACAACAGGTTTACAATAAATGACAACAAGGACAATGTGAAACTGAGCTCTTTGGCCTGAAGAGTGATTATTCTGTCAGTAGAAAGAAGGAGATTCCTCTTTATATATTTTCATCTGTGGGCATGTTGCTATAGCTCCTTTACAAGAGAGAAAAAGATCAATGGACAAAACTTCAGTTGCTAAAATCATTTGTCTTGTGATTTGTCTTGTTTGTTTCATTAAAATATACACATATTTTCACCAGTAAAGTTGGGAAGGCTTTACTATTAATTTACAAGTTACAGACAGCGGGACTAGCGTGTCAATGACCTGAGAAAAGTAGACAAGACATTTTCCATGCAGAAGGAAGTATTGGAATCTGACCAAAGCTGGAATCATTAAATTTCTGTTGAGTGGAGACGTCGTTTTGCCAGTGTCCATTCATTTAGCTTACAGTATGTACAGTATGAAAAAAGAGGCAATAAAAACCGTTATAGAATTCTAAAGGAAACGTAGCACACGAACAACACGTGTGCCACGTTAATTATCATTACATCTAGATTAAGGTTTAAATGGGACCAATGATAGCTGTATTACTAAAGATCCTCTGCAAAACCCAAATCTGTTCCATAGAAATTTACTTTCAGCAACAGTTTTCTTCAACTACACAACCTCTCCTCCAAACCCCCACCCAAGGAGCTGCAGCAGACATCCACTCAGAAGTTGTGTATTTTATGCAAAATGAACCACTCCATATTCACAGATGTGCAGACTTTATTTATGACAAGATGTGTAAATTATATACTGTTATTCTTTGTTTTCCTGTGCAATGTTTTATTATCTCTCTGTCTCTTGTATTGTCTACACTAAATTGTAATACCACATTAGTGTCACATTAAATTCTTCCCAAAACCACACAGCCTCATTGTGAACACTTAAACTATTACAGCATTGAAACGAGTGAGAGAGAGTCTTATTTAGTGTGCATTTATGTAGGTTAGATGGTAGAGAAAGGGTGTGATTTTTAGGAACGTCAGGGATCAGTGAGCCACAGTGGGAGGGACTGTGTTCATGGGGAAGCTTCATGGGACGAGGCCGGTTGGGATGAGGATAGTTTTTATAAGGTCCTACTGTGTCAGCGCACTCTTCCATCACTGAGAGCAATAACTCTAACCATCAGTCAGTGGGAGACCAGGCCAAAGAGATGCATAATCGATCATAAATACATGTGCCATATTGAAGCCAATTGAAATAAAAAATGCACACATGCTTATAAAATAAGTTTGGCTCTGAATCATATCTTAGATTTCGCCTAACTAGTAGCCACAGATCTCTAACTGCACAGTTAAAAACTGGAATTCATCCTCCAGTCAGATTCAAAAATATTCAGGAAAAAAGCAAATTGTGTGAGATGGGAGAAGTGGAACGTGAGTTCCATGTTTTTGTACTATACAAACTTTGATGACTTAAGATGATGTAGTTTTTATACATTTTGACAAAAAAGTATTGGATGTGTTTAGGTTACTCTAATCTCTCCAGTATATACAGTAAATGTTTTTGTAGGTTATTGAACATGAAGATGATCTGATTGTGAAAGTTGTTGGAGTTGATTTTCTATATTCATGGACTTATCGCAGCACCCTGGTTTTGGTTTATATGAATCTGAGAGGCTTGGCATATCTATACATTGTGAATGACACAATAATAAACACTAAATGTATTCATTTGTAGATTGAAAACACATGGACAAACACGTGTGGCAACTGCACTCCCTTGTCATGTGTGTTTTCCTTTCAGCTAAATTAACCTTTGTTTGATTATTAAATTCAATTATTAAATTCTCTAAAAAAGAGTTTAATCTCCACTCTTAGCACAGTACTTCAATAAATACAATTTCCACCAACTCCCGAAATTCACCAATTCTGTAAATTTTTTTGGTGTGTAAGTGTGTCTGTGTCTCCATGTCCCACGTAAACACCTGGGTGAACATCTGCCTCAGTGAAGGACAGCGTTCCAACCTGGAGAGAGGACACCTTTCCTGTTTGAAGTGAGAGAAATTGCAGGTATGTAAAATTAGCCATATTGAGCAAATTGTCACATATATCAACAGGCTCTGTCAGTGAAAACTACCAGGTGTTCTCACTGACATCATGTTCAACAAACACTTGGGCTAATAGAAGGGTGAGCAGACCTGCTGTGTCCAGCACAGACGCCTTGGAGGGGTGACCTTAACCTTGCATTCCTCCATCGAATCGCTCACCTATGAAACATTTTACGTTTTGCTTGGGCTAGTTTCTGTTGGTAACACATGAGCTGTTTTAAAAGTCTTAAAAATAAGAATTTCTCAGAGCAAGATACATTTCCTGCTGCTGAGATCGTTCTAATTTTCAATGCCAACTAGTTTCACAATAAAGTAGAGTTAATATTGCAAATGTACAGCACAATGAAGAAGATGGTGCTGCTAGTTTAGAAATAACCATTTCATATTTTGTCTTACTGCATTAAAGAAATCTTGGTTTTTGTATGGTATGTTTTGAGATCATACTGCAATTAAAAAATGTCACTGGCAAATTGTCTCCCTTATTTGGGGATAAAAAGACCAAGACTTTCTAATCTTTTACTATAATCCTTCACAAAAACACACATACAAACTACTCATTGTGGTCAAAAACATTGTGATAATTGCTCAGAATTTGCTTATCGCATGTGTGTAGGGATGGACAAATGCAAATATCCACACTATCCTCACTTCCTCAATTTCTACAACCCCATTGCTGTAAAACCTCCCGTTATATTTCTGCAGCAAATATTACAAATCATTTAGTTCATTTGCTAAAATGTGAACATTTGCCAAGTTATCCCACGGGCTATTAAGACCTGGCCTTAGAATAAACTTTACAGTGGGTTATGAAAGCATCTGGAGAAAAGCACACAATATTACAGAGCTTATCTCTTCACAGCAGCCACAGGGCCCAAGTATGGAAACTTGGATCAAGGGATCTGTCCAGTGACTGTTTACATTTCACTCATTGTTTCTGCGTCACCTAGTAGTCAAAGCATTCATTACCTCAGCAGCTACTGCCGCATTCCTCCCAGCTGATGGTAAGGAATGAACACGTATCAAAAAAAAGGAGGAAACAGTTATTAAAGACAGAGGCAGTTGGAACAATCAGAGGCTGGAGACCCCACCCTGGTCCCCCGGTCCAGGAACATGATCTTCTTCTCAGGTTCTATGTAGCCTGTTCTGCACACACATGCAAACAAAAACAGATTCCCATCTCTTTTTCCATGTCTGTACCTGAGCGTACTCAAGGGATGTCAACAAACATGTTGTGGAAGATCATGCTGGCTGCCAGAGGCAAATCCCTTTCCCATGAACAACAACCTACTAAAGAACACACACTTCACTTTTGGTTGGGGGGAATCATTATCAGAGGTCTGAAGCAGGACCAAATCCAATAGCTTCAGGGGGAATCCTGAGACATATGTACTGTACACCTTTGAATTGTTTTCTGCTGTGTAGATGAATGTTTCCAATTTATATACTTCCCCACAATATTTTTCGCCAACTACTACTACTACAACTACTTTGTGAGGGGACACATTGTTTCAGGTGTCTGTGATGCTGAATGAGCTTAAGAGTCAGAGGATTATGACTGTAGATAAGTGATGGATGCTTTTCAACAGTGTGCCATCTTATCAGATATATGGTCCTGATTCAATCTGTAATTCAATGCCCACATCCCTCCTCAAACGGTATAGTGGAGTGCTTTAGTACTGCCCTCTTCTGGTGGTCACTCAGCACAGCTGCAAAAATCACACTAACATTCGAGGACCAACTTTATTGATTGTGCCAATTCACAGTAAGATTTCAATAAGTTAAATAACACCAACATCTTGTTGAAATAATAAGACACATGATTAGTTTTATCAAGCTTGTTTTTCCTCTATCTATCATCATGACTATTCCTACAAAACAACAACAAAAAAATGACTTTTAGATAACATGTTAAGCAAACCGTCAAAGGAGCAGCATCAGACGTCATCTCTTCAGTAGATCAGTCAACACTGTCTTCTGTTTGTCCTCAATTCAAAGTGACATTGTCCTCTTTTTAAAAAAAACAAACTGTCCGTCTCCATTTAGCGCGGGCCATTTCCTCTCCTGCATTCACACATTCTGTAGGCACATATGTAGAAAATACCTGCAACAAAGCGAGGCAATGTTCAGTATGTATGTACAGAAAATTGCATTCAGTAGGTCCATAACAATACTTCTGTATTTCTACTACAATCTCTTCTACTTTGAAGAGAAATGTGTTTCCTAAGGTTATTTTGAAATCAAAGTTATTTTAGTTTTTGTGCGTTAACACACATTTATTTCAGCTCAAATGATCCTTTGTAAATATATTTACATTTTATTATATAATACTGCATCAATAGGACTAGAAATGGAGGTTATATATATTTGATTGTAACTTTTGTGGTTATTGCTTCTTCTGAGTTTAAATAATAATGTCTGGACAAAGATTGACCCCCGGCCTTTGTCCTTTCTTACCTGCAAAGAAGTTCATGAGCATGGCCACCCAGCCCAGTATGTAGGACCAGGAGAAGCGCCAGTCACCAAAGCGCCTCCCCAGGAAGTTGACTGTCACCCCAGTATAAATGGCCATACCCAGCAGAACAAAGAAAGCTAACAAGGAGATAGGGACGTACATGTCAGTTATGGTTAAGGTAAGTGTATGTGCGTGTCAATTCAGTAGAAACAAGACTCACTGGAGACAAAAAACATGATTCCTGCAGCAAAGGAGCGGTTGAACCTTTCAAAGGACGAGAAGTGAGCAAAGGACATGATGCCGGCAATGATGCCTGCAAAGCACGACATCCCTGAAAGGATCATGAAGGCCCTGGTGGCATTCCAGTAAGCTGCAGGGAAACGGGTAGAAATGATCAAATATGTCATCCTTATAAATGTCTTCACAAACATTTAATTACATTTATTTAATACTGACCTAACATACCCCCCCCCCCCACACACACACACACACATTGTCCCATTTAGAAAGGTTTTTGTTTTCTCTTTAAATATGATTTTAGTTTTTAGCTCTGGAGTGTCCCCAGTTCCTAATATGGGCACTAAATAAGCAAATGAACACCCATAAGACCTTCAGTCGTCTGAGTAATCATCTCACTCTCTGCATATGTAACATAATCCAACTGAATAATCCACGTAACAGACCTACAAGACGGGGCAGTACATAGCATCAGACAGCATCTCTCACGCTTTTAAGAAAAGCTATGTTTTGCATTAGCTGACGTTCACATATACAGTGACTTCTACTAAAACTGTAGGAAGCGTTCAAGATCCTGCTCACATCACTGTCCAGCCGGAGCTTCTGCAGTCAGTCACACAACAGTATCACAAAATCTATGTGAAAATAGAGCAGCCCCCTCCCCTAAAAAAACACAAATCTTCCTGGGTGTCTTACCTATGCTGTCAGTCTGCATGTAGCACTTGTTGGACATGCAGTACCTCCACAGGCCCTGGTGGGCATAGTTTCCAGAGAGGCGGTACTGCATCCAGTAGTCGGTTGCAGTGGAGACCACCAACAGGATATTACCAACAATAGCACAGAAGAGGCCCCCTCCCATGAAGCTGTACATCTTGAGCTGAGATAACGGGGCGGCCGCAGAGCAACTGTAATGTAGCGAGGATCAATCATGGAAGTCAAAGGTACTGCAGATACTGTAAAATCATGTTTGCCATTCATGTAATATACACGTTTGCACTAAATATACAGACATACGGTCTCAAGACCTGCAACTTGAGGGGTTGAATATACTATAATTGTTAAAATAAACAAACTGTATTAATTAAAATATGTCATATACGTGTCTAAATGTCTAATGTCTAATGACTAAACATTAGGTATCTTACAAGATGTAATAGTTCTCAACATTTTCATATAAATTCTGCCAACACTTCACAAAGGATCCATTAAAAAAAGTCAAATTAATTTGTAACTGTTTGAAAACCCACATGTGATGCCAGACAATTATAACACCACAATAATGAAAAGCAGAGATATGAAACAAACATCCCAACTAAAAATATGAACATGTAACAAACACTTTTATAGCTGCTTTAACCCCTTAATTTGTAAAAACAAAGCCGAGTAGATTCCTACAAACTTTTTCTGAAACATATTTACCTCTTCTTTAGTGGAAACATCACTATTAGTTGAACAGGTGCAAAGCACAACCACAGTAAAAGCTATAATGTTGCAGTTTGTTGTTGTTCCCCTTCCCAATCCTCATGTCACACCAGTGCTTATTAAGCAGTAATGAGGTTTTATCTGATTCTGTCAGCCTCTGTCCAATCACAGTCATCATAAATGAAAATGTATTGCTCTACGATACAAACAAAAACCACCCTGAAATTTGATCCCTTACCTTGTTTCTGGAAAAGCACCCTCTCAACTGCCCACCTTTCCGAGGTAAAGATAGAAACAGTTGGAGGGGGAAAGAGAGAGAGAGAGAGCTGTTGCTCACTTGGGGGGAAAGAGAGAGAGAGGGTCACGGACAATACTACAACCAAAAAGTTGTCCCCTTGTTTTTTCTGTTGATGAAAGCAAAATCCTTTGCAGCATTAGTCTCCCCATGTGGGATGCACTCGAATGAGACACCGTAGGGGCCACATTGCATGTGACCATGTGCATTTGAGTGTGTGTGTGTGTGGGGCCTTGGAAAAGGGGTGGTGGTCCATGTTTCTTTTTGGGGGTTTTGTTTGTTTGTAAATGGCTTGCTCTAGAACTGGGGATATGCATAGGTATGCAGGACTGTCGGTGTCAATGCGACATGCTGAAACACACACTTTTCTTTCAGTGCTGTCACACTGTGGCGGTGAGGAGGGAGTGCGCTATACAGGCAGTGTCTCCCTCCCTCTACAATAGGATTGTCTTAACTATGATCAAATTAAAATGTTTATGTCCTGAGCGCTACCTTACAGACTACATTGAGGTAATACTTTTAAATTGAAGATTTTCATCAACTAATGTGACTCACAAAAACACATGCAACTGACTGCTGGAGCATATACTATTTTTATTACTATAAGCATTTTATTACTATTAGTTTTAAATCATCTTATTTATACACAAAATAAGTGTATATAAATACATAAAATAAACCATTAAAGGCACAGTTCTTTACCATTCAGATTTGTTGCTCTTCCTGAGGTTTCTTTCATTTTTTTCCCTGTCAAGGAAACTTTGGGGTTGAGTTTTTCCTTATCCAAATCGAGGGTCGAGGTTATTGTACGCTGTACAGATTGTAAAGCCCCTTGAGGTAAATTTGTGATTTGTTTTGTCCAACCAACAGTCCATAAACCAAAGATATTTAATTTACAATGATATATATAGAGAAATGCAGAAAATCCTCAAATTTGAGAAATAAAACCTTTTTTCTTGTTAAATGACTTGTATGACTAAATTATGTAACAATTAACTGGTTATCAAATTTGATGGTAATTCATTTTCTGCCGATCTACTAGTGGTTTAAGCGACTAATGGTTTCCTCAGTGCCTCTTTAGCTTTGATGTTGGGTAGAATAACATCCAACAACTTTCCTGACAGGCCATCTGTTCAAATAATTTAATTTAATTTTCATTTAAGCAATATAATTTCCACCGTTAGAGATTCAATCTAACAGACAACTTCTTTATCAAAACTAACATAAACCTGTATGAACAACATACATGTCAGGGGAAATATATATTTTCAGCCTTATACTTGAGATTGCCAGGTAGATGTGGGAACTCCTGAGGTTCGTTCTGGAAAGAGAGTTGACCTCTTATGACCCGGAAGCTGACGCCAGACCCGAGCTGTTCCATCGGCGGAGTAAAGATGGCTGACCAAGGCGGCGCAGATCCTGGTAATAACAACAATAATAAACCTGAAACATCGGAGGGAACTATTATTAAGGTCACAGTCAAAACCCCTAAAGACAAAGAAGAAATCGCCATCGCAGAAGATGCCTCTGTAACTCAGGTTTGTTGATTTCGCAGGCAGGGAGCTGCCTGGTGCGGTTCACAGCCGTGCTGTAACGTCATGCCCCTGCCCACAACTTCGGCTACGAAGCTAGTTAGCCTAGTTAGCATTTGTCGTCACTCTTGCCGGCTAACTGGGAGTGTATGAAATTAAAGAGGCTGTGCGTAGTGAACGTATTACTTCTTGGGCCAACAACTGTTCGGCGGTATTAACGTCGTTGATATCCAATAGAGAGATGTAGCCACGTTTATATTTGAAATGGCTAACCGGCTAGCCAGCTAACGGTAACAGCTAGCTAGTTAGCTTAGTGAGCTTGCGAGCTGAGCCAACGATATGAAGCCAAACAAGTGTCAGCTGACGGGTTGCGCTCTTCCTGTGCCTATTGCAACAATGGCCTGATAGAACCATGGAAGTGGTTTTGGGTGGATGGAATGTCGAATCGCTTTAATTTCTCATTTCGGCTCCACGGCTTAAAAAAAAATGCTAAAGCTTGCTATCAGTCTAGAACATTCTCCCTGCTACCACTGAGTCATTCAGCTTTCTAGGGAATATACAGTATTCTCAGACCTACTGTTGGCTTGGCGACGTGTTATAGTGAAACCATAATGCAATCCATGTAACCGGAATGTCATCATAGTTTTTTTAGCTTGGTTGCCGTCTGGCCAAGCTTCTATCGTTACTGTGTGGTATTAAGTAGCCATTTTTGTCTGGTTACCTGTGTTTCAAACATTGGACTTACATGTCTGACTGCCAATAATGTTTTGTCATCCTTATCTACACACAGCTTTATGTTTGATATACATATAAGAACATTTAGCTTTCTTTAAGACACTTTTATGTTCATGATGTCAAATTGTTAAAGCTGAGCACTAATGTGAGTAACAGCATTCTTTGTTCTGTTCTTGATCCCCAATATGGTGGTTAGCATATTTCAGGCAGAAGAGGCTCTACAGAAAACAGTTCTCATTTCTTTGTGGACATAGCAGAACCAGATGACCTGTACATGTACATTACATAATGTTTTTATTAACGTTTGCATGATGGGGACCATCCTTGGTGCTCTCCTTCATCTGTTTCAGTTCACAATTCATATCCTGTATACTTGTTAATATTGTACTGTTTGGTCCATATCAGCACTACACATAGCTGATTGGAATGCAGTGTTAAGATCAGATGCCTCTTATTTACAGAGGAAATGAAATGTAATAAGAGAGCAGCTTCCTTCAGGATGAGACCATTTTCTGTGCTAATTATGCTTCAAGTAACAGTCAAAGAGTGAGTGATTTGGCAGATTTAGAGTGCTTAGACCACTGCTAAGTGCTAATAGGATAAGTACTGAGGACTTTCTTGGAAATTGGAATTTAAGACCTTAAGGTTACAACAGAACAGAAACCCATTCGAACAGCACATCTGAGGTGTACCATCTTATTCATAATATCGTGCTTTTCATTTCCTGCTTGTTTCTCACCTCCTTTTCCTCTCGTTGTCCCATTCCCTTTCTCATCACTCTTTATCTCTTGCTGTCTTTTAGTTCAAAGAAGAGATCTCGAGGCGATTCAAAGCCAAACAGGACCAGTTGGTTCTGATTTTTGCAGGGAAGATCTTGAAGGACGGCGACAGCCTCAGCCAACACGGCATCAAGGATGGCCTGACAGTTCACCTAGTCATCAAGACAGCACACAAGTAAGGCAACATTATTATTCAAAGCATGTTGGTTAAACAGATGATGTAAGAAGGATTAATTTTCCTTGCAGTACAATCTTGTTGTGGAATTCACTGAACTGCATTTGTTGTTTCATTTCTGTTAAACCTCACTGAGCTAAGTACTACATTTCTCCTACATCTACAAATTATTCCTGCAGGGCAGGAGATGGCGGTAGCACCTCCGCCTCTAGCTCAACCTCCGCTCAAGCAGGTAATACCTCCACCTCTAGTCCAGGTACCAACCCCTCCTCCACAGCAGGTTCTACTGGCACTGCCCCACCACCCACACAGACGCCCAACATCCTGAGTGAGTCCACCTGTGTGTAACCATTTAACTTCAAAACCCCTTATTAGTTCAACACCACAAAGATAATGTGAGTAACCATCACCCACCCATCTGGCCTCCCTCAGCTGGCTTTGGTGACCTGGCTGGTCTGTCTGGCCTGGGCATGGGCTCCGCTAACTTCATGGAGCTGCAGCAGCAGATGCAGAGGCAGCTCATGTCCAACCCAGAGATGCTTTCTCAGATCATGGAGAACCCACTGGTGCAGAACATGATGTCCAACCCAGACCTGATGAGACAGATGATCATGGCCAACCCTCAGATGCAACAGCTGATGGAACGCAACCCCGAGATCTCCCACATGCTCAACAACCCTGAGCTCATGAGACAGGTAAGGGAAATGGAGAGGGACTGAATGGCACTTAGCTGTAGCACAGGCACGACTACAGCGGGTTCCCACTGCATTTTGGTCTGTTCTTTCCGGATTTTACCAGCTCTGTTTAAAATAAACATGTGCTGACTCGCCTCCTCTCTCCTTTAATCTCGCCTTCCAGACCATGGAGCTGGCCAGGAACCCAGCCATGATGCAGGAAATGATGCGGAACCAGGACCGGGCCCTGAGCAACTTGGAGAGCATCCCAGGAGGTTACAATGCTTTGCGGAGGATGTACACAGACATCCAGGAACCAATGTTCAGCGCTGCCAGGGAACAGGTATTTGGAGAGGGATGTTTACTGATCAAATCCTTGTTTGTTTGTTCTGTGTTAAGCCTTGATATGACTTGTTTTCACACATTCTTTAACCTTTGTCATGATTTTATCAAGTGACTACTTGTCACTTGTGTTTTCAAATGTGTCTAATCTCTTTCCCTGTAGTTTGGTAGCAACCCATTCTCAGCTCTAGGTGGGACCTCTGATTCTGGGGTCCAGCCGTCACGGACAGAGAACCGAGAGCCCCTTCCCAATCCGTGGGGACCACCAAATTCTTCTAACCCCTCTGAGAGTGGAGGGGGCACCACAGGAAGCACCAGCACCACTGGGGGCACCAACCCGAGTGTGTCCAACCCCTTGGGCATCAATCCTGGTAGTCTAGGCAATGGTAAGACAGAGCAGGCTTAGATTCTCAATACACTTGCATGCTGAGTCATTTATTTACTTAGCCTCTGTACGCATATGTATAAAAAATAAACTTTTCTTTTCCGTGCGCTGCAGGGATGTTCAACAGCCCGGGCATGCAGAGTCTACTGCAGCAGATCTCGGAAAACCCTCAGCTGATGCAGAACATGCTGTCTGCTCCCTACATGCGCAGTATGATGCAGTCACTGTCTCAAAACCCAGAGTTGGCCTCCCAGGTATAAAACAGAAAGCAACCACACCAAACATACAGAAAACACCTACAGCTATAGACATATTACAGTGCAGATTCTGGTTATTTAGATTCAAAGCTTACCTAATAACTTTTTGTTATTTTCATTGTGTAATGACACATGTAATCAATTGATTATATTAAACTTGGCAGCTTGTAATGAAATGTAAATAGTAGGATCTAGCTAGGCCTATTGAGCATTAGGCCAATAAGCTCAGCTATTTAGTGCATACTCAACAGAGGGGATTGTCTGCTCACTTGCATTTGCAGCAAATTGTAAGAACAAATAAACAATACAGCTCTGAGTTATTTGCTTATATTAAACAAAGCTGACTGTATTGCAAACAGGAACAGCCTTACAGTAGAGTGCTGCACAAACATTGACATAAAAGACCGGGATTCTCCAGCGCTTTTATTTGTTAGGTATTACAAAATTATTTTTGGACCTTTGTTAAGGTGCTAGAACATATGTCATTCAAATATCAACTATTAAGTAAGCAGCATAGCCAGATGTGGAGTAAACCATCACCGTGTCTTTTTCTCTCTCTGTACCAGGTTTTGATGAACAACCCCTTGTTTGCGGGAAACCCCCAGCTGCAGGAACAGTTCAGAGCTCAGTTGCCCATCTTTCTGCAGCAGGTACAACACACATTTCAGTCCGAAAATGCAATTCTAGTGACATACCAATGAAGAACAAAGAACCAATTGGCCCATAGAGGGCAATATACTTCAACAAGCCACAGTCCAGGTGTTGTGAAACCTGGCACAGATATTCATCTGAACATGCTGGACATTTTTGTCTCCAGGATTATAGATATCTGCCATACATTTTTGGCTACCGGTTTAGATTTTTTGATAAGCCTCCAATCATTTTCATAGTAAGAATTCCAGACATTTGACAAGCATGTTGCTTTTTTAGTTGTGAAAAGTTACATAGTACAGTAAATGGACTGCTTGATCGATTGGTTTATTCACTGCTATGCTCTCTGTTTGGTTGCAGATGCAGAACCCAGAAGCCCTGTCAGTGATGACCAATCCCCGGGCCATGCAAGCTCTAATGCAGATCCAACAGGGTCTACAGACACTGCAGACAGAAGCACCGGGCCTCATGCCCAGGTATGCTCTCACAGACAGATATATACGCATTGCATTTATTTAAGGGAAGTTCTTTTTATTTTTTATTTTACAACTCTTTTTTTGGGGGGGGGTCTAGTTTGATGTCGGGTGGAGTTCCTGGCGTACCCACAGGTGGAGTTCCTGGCATACCCACAGGTGGAGTTCCTGGCATACCCACAGTAGGGGGCATGCCCACAGAGAACCTGGCCTCCTCACCCAGCAGTGCAGGAACGAACGCCGCCCAGCAGCAGCTGATGCAACAGATGCTCCAGATGTTTGCTGGAGGTGGAGGAGGAGGAGGAGGAGGAAGTGCAACGGTACACACACATACACATGCACTGATATTACATCCTTATCACCTGTGTGATTTATTTATTTTATTTTAAGTTCCATTCATTTCCCCCCTGTAGACCCAGACCCCAGAGGTGCGGTTCCAGTCCCAGCTGGACCAGCTGAGCGCCATGGGCTTCATCAACCGCGAGGCCAACCTGCAGGCCCTCATCGCTACTGGAGGAGACATCAACGCCGCTATCGAGAGACTGCTAGGCTCACAGCCCTCGTAAAGACATACAGTACATACTGACACACAGACACGTGCATACATACATACCTGACTCATAAACATACCCAGCATCTACAGAGAACCAAGAGAAATTTAAGTGTATTGTCCCAAACTTTACAGAAGAAACTTGGGCAGGATCTGTAAGACACTCATTCTACATCTGTTCTCAGATCATTCCCTAGTCCCCATACTTTTCCCTTTTTTGGCATCATCCAACCAGATCTCTGTCTCAGAGTGCTGCTGTTGAGCCGGACTGAACCACTCACCTTGAGGGGGTGTTCTGGTGCAGAGAAAAGGAGCGAAAACCTCTCCTGAAAAGGAATTTCCCAACCATTTTTTCATTCATTGTTTTCTTCACATAAAACTGGAGTCGAGTGTTGCAGACAAACATTTACATAACACAGATTAAACCCATGTGATGTGATTGGCTGTTGGCTCTGGTTCACACAAAGCCATTGCGTGGCAGTTTGTTAGCATTTAACTAGCAAGTAAATACATGAAAATTTTCTGGTATACAGACAGTACTCCTGAACAAGAACAGGAAGATACCTGGTCCACACAAACGTTCAACCTCATTCCTCCCACTTTTCCCGTTCTCGACATAAATAGCTGTTTTTGCCCAACAATTTTCACTATTTATTGCAAGCGCTTGAAAAACAAACAACACCCTCCACACTTCCCTAAACTTGTAATTTGTCATTCCAGGTAAAAGTGCCCACTCACTGGTGCACAGTGTCTTTTCCTTCTGAGGCACCACTGCTGTGCCTTCTTTCCTTCCCTGCCCTACAAGAGCATTGTTGGCAAAAGACACTCATTCAGTGGGTTAATTAAAAACCCCCAATAAATTCCACACAGCATCATCCAGAACTGAAACCATAAGCAAATATCACATTGTAGCAGCTCCGAAGCAGGGGACGCTGTTAAAATTAATATGAATGAAACAAACAAGCTTTCCTTTCATTTTAATCTGATTCTTTGTTTTATTTTCTTTTGCTTTTTTTGAGGTGCAGTTAGTACCTAGAGATCATTATGATTTGTTTCGCATAAAGTAAACAAAAAATCAAGTGAGTAAAAAATTAATAATGGAAAGGCTGTAAAAACAATTCTGGTATGGTGGTACCATACGTTTCTAAAATCAAGTTCTAGGTTGTCTTTTGTTCCTTTTTGAAAATCTCAGCATTGTAGTTGTGGTAACCTTGGCAACTGCTTCTATAGCTTTGCTTTGTCTGTTGACCTCAGCTGAAAAAAGAAAATCCATCTCCCAATTGAACATGTTGGAACTAACTTTTAACAGTACTGTACTAAAAAAAATAAAACATGGTCAAAAACAGTCTACGCCCTGTGTCAGTTGATTATAGCCTTGTGATGGTGCAAGATGACCTCTGTCCATTCATGAAAGTTTTCAGGCTTTGAAGTCCATGTAAAGTAATACAATTTATGCTTCTGTTGTTTTAATATGAAAATATTGTATATTAAATCTGATTTTGTGGAACATATGGTCATATTGACACATACAGTTTGTTTGGTACAATTATACATACAGCTTTATTTTACAGATATTTTTCGCAATAATAGATTTCTGGAAAGTTTGTAAATTGGTGTAAATTATTGGTGATTTTGCAGAAAATGCAGAAATGTAAAATTTGGAGTAGAAAGTTGTTTTTAAATTGACTACTATAGTTAGTACTAAATTGCACACTTCTTTCTAGAAAAGGATTAAGTAATTATGTACGAACCTGTAATATAAAGCATTACCCAAGTATATATAAAACGTGTCAATATAACCATTGTATATTATCTTATTATCATGTGATGTCACCATATCATAACTGTATTCTATTCAGACCGTTCCACAAAGCTTTGAAATTATTACATGTTCAGTCAAAATCAAACATGAAAATTAGTACAGGCCAATTCATGGTCTGCGCCTACATCCCTGCAGGCATCAGACAGATGGCAAAATGGCGTCACGTTCTGGTAGACGGATCCACCTGCTGGGTGAGGTTTATGTTCATACAAATGAACTGAGTGAAAGGAGGGCATATGAGAGGGTGGAGTCTGCTCCTGATGATTACTTGCGAGTGGTTCTACCTGTTCCACCTGCCCCCCCTCCCCACCTCTCCCTTGGGTGTCAGCTGATGAGGGATCGGCAGGCAACAGGACTCCTGCCTGCCGGTCTGTCCTCGATCAGGAGTTGCCCCTATCTACAGGTAAAGAAGGAAGCAGGTGGGTGCAGCTGAACCTGTTTTTCTCCTCCATTTTCACCTTTACTCTCTCTCCAGTGTGGAGAGAGAGAAAGAGGAGTGAGGTGTTTTTTTACTCTTCTCTTCTTTGGGAAGTAATATTGAAGGTGGCTTCAGGATATTTACAGACTGAAACTGGAAGCCTTCGCCCCTGAATGCAGCATGGGGTCTGACAACTCGTACAATTTTGTCTTCAAGGGTGAGTCATGTTTACTTGACTTGCTGTGACTGTTTAAGAAGAGGAAAAAACATGTAGTGTGCATTGCTTAGACACTAAAGCCGCCAGGAGCAACCTCTTAACTTCCTGCTTTTATTTTTGAATAAGAGAGAAGGAAGTAAAGCAGGAAGTAATAGCTTTCTGTTTATTTGGCTGTAAACACTTTGACCTTTGACCTGTTACCAGAAACATGACCTTACATTCTGTGCTTAACTAAGATAGTGTTAAGTGGTTTGTAAGTGTACTTCCACTATGATTTTCCATTTCATTCATTCCAAAGTCAGCCAAGGGTTGTCTGTCATGTTTGTGATGTCACTGTGTCTGGTGTCTCAGGAGATTGACAGAAAGTCTACATGTGTTAAAGAACATTAAGAATATCTGGTTGAGTTATTGCGTCATTAAAAAGCTCTCGTGGTGATCATGTAAAGTACTTAGAATGAGTGGATTTTGACCCCTCCTGTCTGTGCCCGTTCAGTGGTTTTGATAGGGGAGTCTGGCGTGGGAAAGAGCAACCTTCTGGCTCGATTCACTAAGAATGAGTTCAATCACGACAGTCGTACCACCATCGGCGTCGAGTTCAGCACGCGGACTGTTCAGCTAGACAACTTCACCATCAAAGCCCAAATCTGGGACACAGCGGGGCTCGAGCGCTACAGGGCGATCACCTCAGCGTGGGTTCATGCATATACACACACATATATACATGAGTAATAGACACACAAGAGGTGAGAAGACCCATTAGGTTTTGGCTCAGTCATGTGTGCCAGTTTAAGTAAGACTGATTTCAGTGAATGCAATAAACACACATCACACACTTTTACAACTTCCAGTTTGAATATAAGATCCAACTCATGTATGTTTGGTCTCCTTCACCTGGTGGACTCAGGTATTACAGGGGAGCAGTTGGAGCGCTGTTGGTCTATGACCTTAGCAAACACCTGACTTATGAGAGTGCAGAGCGGTGGTTGAAAGAGCTGTACGACCATGCAGACCCTCACATCGTGGTCATGCTGGTGGGAAACAAGAGGGACCTGGAGACCCTCAGGACTGTACCCACAGAGGAGGCCAAGGACTTTGCAGGTCGGCCAAGAACCATTATGTTTATTTTTAAATCTCCAGTCATAAAGCCCTTACTTTATATGACAGGGTTTTATAAAAATAAAAATGTATCCATATCCATAACATGTCAGTGTTTGTTGATTGTGATCTTTGCCCTCCTTGCTCTCCAACCTAGAGAAGAAAGGTCTCATGTTTATGGAGACATCAGCGTTGGACTCCACCAATGTCGAAGCTGCTTTTAGTGAAGTCCTCACAGGTACAGAAGCTCAGCCAGAGTGCCCAAACACACGTCCTCATTTCACCTGGGCTCTTTGAATTACCTCACTGAAGTGTCTTCATTCTCTCCAGCGATCCACAAGAAGGTGGCCAGCAGAGAGGTCACCCGTGGCTCCATCAGCGCTGTAACCCTGTCCAGCCCCATCGGATCCTCCAGCGAGGGGCAGGAGAAGGGCAGAAACTGCTGCAAGAACTCCTAACAGACTGCCGCCCTGTAAAGATCTGCTCTGTCCATGCTGAACCAACATCACGCTTCTCGCTCGAGTTTAAGCAGGACATTGTTCAAATTCAATTTGAGCAATGTCCTGCTTAAACTCGAGCAGTCAATGTACAAACCACTTTAAATATAAAAGCTGTATAGTATATGACTCCAAATCAATGCATTAAGAGATGAAATTATGAAGAAAGTATATAATAAACAATATATTTCTTGTGGTGCCTAATGGGCCTTTTCTGCTATAGACAACTGCACATTTATTGTCATATCTTATCATATCTTCATGTTTTTAAAGAAGCATAAAGCTTTATTGCTTTTATAAAGGAATGCACTGGGATTCATTTGGAATAAATTATTTATGTTATTCTGTCTGCATGTAATTACCTCACAAAGACATGAATGTATTATCTGCGTTAGGCACATTATGTAAACTAGATTAGGGAATAGGAGAGAGGGCTGATGGGAAATAAAGACAGTGGTAGAAGAAGAACTCAAATCCTTTACTGAACAAAAATGAGTGATGTCTCAATGTAAGACAACTCTGTTACCAGTTAAAGTGCAGACATTTTATCAGCAAAATATAGTTAATTCATCAAAGTATCAGTACTCGCTATGTAGAATGTCCCCTTTCAGAGTATTAAACTATTATATATATTACAGTATATTACTGGGATGTTATATTATTGATACATTAACATGTAAGCCGCATTTAATGTTGGAGCTGGTCGAGATAAGCCACATTTTTACTTAGTTAAACTATGTTGGGTAATTTAATCTATACAAATGCATAATATTTTATTTGTTTATCATTCGTATTGTATCTAAAATCTGGACCTTCAAAGTAACCACCAAAAAGTTCAATATTTTTCTTTGACTTGCACAAATATAACCTAGCCTCACATCTCGCAGAGGTCTTGCTAGTAGACATGACTCCTTATTAGGGGCTCACACTCAAAAACAACAGGGAACACTGCTTTACTATGATGAGCTGAAGGTGTCCTGTCCCTTCTCTGCCTGTAGGCGGCACTACTGATGCTGTAAGTTTGACTTTCAAGCATCAGAACTGAGCAGTGCGATGCATTTGTTCCCTTTCTCAATTCCTTATTAACACCAGTGTGCCTCATACTGCCATCTTGTCCCGCTGTTCATTCCATTAAAGATCATGCTATTAAGCTCATGTGGGGCTGCTGTCTTCTCGCCATGGCAGCAACCTGTGATGCCCTCTTGACGAGCTAATCAGCGTGCCTGCAAAGTAGGGAATTCATTTACATTTTTCTCACAAATGGTAAATTCATTCACAGACCTTATGGTTTTATGTGTGTGTTTGTGTGTGAGTGTGTGCAGATGATCTCCAGACTATGGATGGAATTAGAACGGCTCATATGGCACGACTGAGAGAATATAAATCTACAGCAGTGGTAGTTAATGACATTCTGTACAGATAGTGCTCTATGTGCATAAGGAGTCTTTACTGTAGTGTGTGTGTGTGTGTGTGTGTGTGTGTGTGTGTGTGTGTGAGTGAGTGTGGTGTCCCCAAGCAAGATTTCTCTGCCAGAGATCATTTTGCGAAAATGAAATGACCACAAATGCTTTTATTAAATTTCTTTAATGAAAGTATGATAGGGAAGGCTCTGCACCGGCCAGTAAATGTTTAATTATTCCCTGTGAATGAGGATATTTTTATGAGCTGTGTTAAAACATCTGGTGCAATAATCCACACAGGCTGAGCAGGCTGCACAGGTTGACAGCCTGGTCATGATACATGTAAATCTCCCTCTGTCTTGAGCCTGGAGGTAAGGGATATTTTTGCAAAAATTATAAAATTAAAACATTACAAGCTCTCTGTTCTTTGTTGGGATGGGGACAGAGTTTCTTAGATCTGTGTGTTAACGACTTTCTGACCTCGCTTGAAAGGTAAAACCCTTACTGTGCTTGGAAAGATTTTGCGCAGACATGTGGTGGCTATTACCCACATGCTACTTGACATGTGTAGCCTGTAAAAGTGTGTCTGAAAGCAGGACTCGTGCATATACTAAAGCAGTGAGCAGCATGGAGCCTCTGACCCCAACATGGAGCTGTTTATCTCCCATTTTACGAGACCTCTGTCTCCAGGCACTTTGTGGGGAATCTTGTCCTCCAAGAATTTACAGTTGCAGCATCACATCTGTATGGGTATAATGTTGAACTTTGACCTCATTGAGCACACATTTCCAAAACCCATACTTATGGAGTCCATCATCTCTGTAGCCTTGCTGTTTCTCTCCCCCTCTCAGATTCCTGACTTTTTCAGACTTGCTGTCAGGCTTTACAGAGCTGTTTTTCTACTGTTTATTTCTGCTTCCTGTGTTTGTTTGCTTGTTTATATGTGTGATTACCAGAGGCTGACATAAGACCCTACAAACCTCCATTCACATGCACACAAAAGCTCAAAAAACATCCGTACTCTCTTGTCTTTTCTTTATCTGTCTCTCAGACACAGAATATTCATGACACACACACAAAGGGGTAATTTGTGGTCATTTTGCACATCATTGCTGTCCTGTGAAAAACATCCCAAAACGTCATCTTTTCACGAGCTGAGAAAAACTTCATTGTTTGCTGCTTTGTGACAGTTCATTTTTCTGCAGTTTTTAAGTGGTTCATTTTGTTTGGTTTAAGGCTGGAAACATTTTCTCAACCCGGAACACAAATGTTTTAATTTCCACGTCAGCTGACATCAACACATAAATAGAATCAAAGTCAATGCACATTGATTACCATGGTGATGTTGTTATGGCGACCAATCAAAGGGAGATGTGAGCTGATGGGTGGCTGTGTGTTCAGCCTCTCTACTCCCCAAAATGCGCAGCAGAGAGAGAGAGCTGAGAACGATCTGAGAGGTGGATTATTGCCTGGAGGTGATTGCAGAGAAAATGTTAAGAGTTTCTTTATCGGTCCTGCTCAAAGATTTGAGCCGTTTAGTCTCAGCTCAGCTTGCTATGAGATTAAAACATGCTTAAACTGTTTCCATAACCGCAGGTGTGGACATTTCAGTGCATTTTTGTGTTTAGCTTTATCACCTCCCCATATATAGTCAATTAACTCCTTTAAAAGCCTCTGATTTCATAAGGGAGCTTGTTGTGCTGGGCCGTCCGTATTCAAGGCCCAGCTGGGGTCACGAGATTCCTTTCCGGCATGCAATTAAACAGGTTGCCAGCGACAAAAAGAGCAGAGAGCCTCAGAATCAGGTTCACTTAACATAATATTACATACCTCAGTTGCCATGACAGCCACGGTGTTTGTCTGTGAGTCTGTGATGCTAAACGGCTGCAGGTGTAAAGTGATGCAGTGAGCTATTATTTGACTGCTTTCAGCAGAAACCTGAGATGAGAAACCGTATAAAATAGGGTTGTCATTAACATATTATCTCCGGTGTGACAGGTGAGCTTTCTGCTGAGTGTTCATTTGTGCTTAAGTGATGAGATCTGGAGAGCAGGAGGCGGACGTGTTTTAGTAAGTGAATGGCAACTTTTTCTCAGTCACATTAGCGTAATAATGTTTTTTTATCCACAGCCGTTAAGACCTGACTTTTGCCTGGTGTCGTGTAGCTGCACTGACCACAAATCCACTGACCCTGTTCCAACGGCCACATTTCACTCATTAGAACAAGGTTTCACAGCACCACTTCGATGGTGATGTCTCACTTTGGCACAATTATTACACTTTAGGAAAGAAGACACCTGGCTGCAACTAGAATATGAAACCCTGAGCTTCCAAACGTGTGACTCTGAGAGAAACTTTTCAGCTGCTCCTTCCGAGGGAGGGGAAAAAAGGCAATAATACCACCCGGTCCCTAAAAGTGCTCTGCTCTTTCTCAGAGGAAAACAAAACGTCTGGCAATACAGTAAGCGACAGAAGGGGCGTTAAATCTAGTTTGTGAGTAGATATTTCCATATGTGTATTTCTCTCTTGCTCGGCTTTTGTTCCATGTGACTCGTGGATGGAGGCACAGTCCGGCCCAGACGACATGGCTCAGTCAGGAGATCCTGAGCATGAAGATACCATGGTTATTCTTACAGATGCACTTCAAATGCTATTTTGTTCCAGTGAATCATTTCATTGAATGGGGCCTTTCTGTATACCGGGCTTTTGAATTATTTCATTTCACTCGATGGTTTTGCTGTGTAGGTCCTTGTAGTGAGGGCTGCACTTTGTAATCAGAAATATGTTCTTATTTTATGTACACCAGTTATTAAACAACTTGTTTGTTGAAGCACAAGAGCACACAGGGGCAGTGTGATTGAGGACAACATTTGTTCAGTTGACGGCCCTCCTGAGCTAGATCTCCGTGGAGTTGCGGATTGTGGGAAAACACATGTTGTTGTCCACTTTCCTGTCACAGGGGGGAAACATGCTTGGGCTTGAGGATAAGCAAGTTGAACCAAGGTCACTGCCAAGAGATACAGCACATGTAAACTCTCTGCAGCACTGTGCAAGTGCGTGTGCAAGATAGAAAGACATGAACATACTAGTCTTTTTCAGTGGGAGTGACTGCATGCATATATGCATAAACTTGCAGAAATGCGTGATCATTTGTAATGTTTTTGTGTGACTGTGCTCTGTGTGTCGTGCGTAGTTTCCTCTCTATGCAGTGAAAGTTTCGGGATGCATCTAAAAATACCGATGTGTCCCAGAGGAAAGTGGGGATTGGAAACCATTTACAGAAGCATAAGAGGAACAAGGGGCTCCTTCCAAAGACAGCAGCCGAGGAGGGAAGCCCGCAGACAGGAGTCACACTGTGGCCTGGACAGGAGGGATTTCCCATCATTCTTTCAAGCATGCAGTTCTGTTTACGGTATTGTCTGGAAAGTGGACTAAGTGAGTTTGTTAAAGACAACATCCCCTCCTTTCTGTTAAATTAAGTTGCACACTATCACACAAACCCAAATGTGCTTCTTGATCCGTGTAGCCTATGTTGGCATTGAAGGCTGCACTACTCCAGGGTGGTACTGTAGCCTAGACTCATTAAGGTCATTTCCGACGATTTACTGAATTTAAAACAGATTTCTGGGAGATGTAGATACAGGGGCAGACTTGTACACGAATCTCGAAGAGATGAGGAGGAGGAAGCGGAGGAGGAGGAGGAGGCGGGTAGTTAGGAGGAGGAGGGAATCCAGATGGGAAGGAGCAGTCTCGGCGCCGCAGGAGACAGATAGAGAGGAGAGACAGACTGTGGAGGGGAAAACACAAAGCTGGAGATACTTTTATCTCACACTGAACAATCGGATTTCACTTGGTCCCGCCATGTATTTTGGTACGTAAACGATGCGTTATGCTTTTAATCTCAACAGGGTTTTTTTTTGTTGATAATAACGCAGCGGAGTCACTTGTTGCTGTATGCTGAGATGGGTGAGCTTCGTGGAGTCAGTCACCTGTTCAGTGGAATAGACGGAGGCAGCGATTGTGGCGCTTGTTCGGTGCATCTCTTAAAATGATGAGCCTAGATCACAGTCTATGTATTTTTAGATTAATCGAGCTTGACTCTCCAATAATCCTCATGAAAAATAACAATAGTTATTATTATTATGTTATATATGCATGCTTATACGGCTTAATGCCTTACACTACACATTTTTTGATTATCAACTATAGGAAAAACACTGAACTTGGAAAAAGTAAGTAAGTAAAACATTATTAAATGTTAGTTATGGAAATTGTATTTAACGACGACCAATCGCATATTTAGGCTACTTAAAGAAGTGTCTAAACAGTTAAGTATGTGTCTGGGTGTCATCTCGTCAAAGTGTTTCTTGTACATTCTATAAAATCCTTAAAGTTAGCTTGTTTCTCACAAAACCACATGGTCGACTAGAGTGAAACTGGGAAAAATATTTTACCTTTTTAAATAATCTCCCATGAAAATAACTTAACATTTTCTGTCAACTCTTTGTGCATGTATTATTCTGTTGTGGTTCAAGTATTTAAAATATGCATGGTATGCCTACATTTGAGGGATAAACATATATATATATATATATATAT
>JAVQJL010067579.1:0-24200 GCA_036024295.1 Nannoperca obscura
TGTCTTGACTCTATTTTCTATTCATTTCACAACGTATGGTGGTGAATAAGTGTGACTTTTCATGGAAAACACAAAATTGTTTGGGTGACCCCAAACTTTTGAACGGTAGTGTACGTACATGTACCTCTGCAATGCAAGGATCTTATGGATGGAATGAAGTATGTTTTCATTGTGATACTGCTACTTTTACTTATGTAAATGATCTGAATACTTCTTCCACCCCTTGTTCAGAGTATTTTGATAATTAAGGAGTAACAAAACACGTTAGAAAAGCAACAACACGGCACTATCTACATAAATGGAAAATAACACAACAGATACACTGAGAACACGATTGCGAGGTACAGTTGTGTTGGGCCACAGCTAGTTTCTACCTGCCTGTATGTGTGTGTGTATGCACACATGTAAAATGAGAGTGCAACATGAAGGCCGCAGACACACAGAGAGCTTCTCTCAAGCAGTAGCATTAGAAGCAGGCCAGGACCCCCAGGTGTAAGATGCTGAAGTATTTATCTCATATTGCTCCTCTGGCAGACAACCAGAGTCTAATACTGAGCCTTGCTCTGTCCTCCCCACTCCACACTGGCATACACACACACACACACACACACACACACACTAGTGACACCACTAATCCTTTGTACGTACAGTATGTTCACGCACGTCATCCTCTACTGATGCCCATGTGCTGCTGCATGAGTGTGCGAGCGTGCGTGTGCATGTGTGTGTTTGCTGCTGTGGGTATGAGACAGAATGAGGGGGGAAGGAGAGACCCCCTCGCCCCAACCCCACCTGGCAAGGAGCAATTTAGCAAGAATGTAGCAGAGAGGCCTAACAGGAAATCCCTGCTGTCTCACCTGCACTGGCCCGCTAAGCTGTGATAGTACTGTACAGACGCCCTGCTAATACCCTCTTAAAGCACTCACCGCTGCCAGGCAGGCACAGTGTGCTAAAAACAAAGAGAGTGAAATGGACAGATGAGGAGGAAGGGATGAAAGGATGGAGAGGAGGAAGGGTGAAAGCAAGGAGAGAGATACATGAAAGAGTGAAAGAAGGTGAATAGAGATGATGGGAATTCTATCATTTGGCTTGAGCACATTAACACCACAGACATGCTGCTCCTCCTCTGGCTAAAACTACTACTCCATCAGCAGGTCTGTTACAGGAAATACTGTATGGCTTTATCAGCTGGCACACATGCTGAGATGACAGACAGCTAACACGTCAAGTTAATTAACCTCTCTTTTCTTTCAATTTCCTCTCCAATTTTCTTTTCCCTCTAGTCCTGTTCTTCTCAACGTCTTCTTCCAGCAACACCTCTCTCTCTCACCCTGCCACCACTACCTCTCTTTCAACACTCCATCCCTCTAGCCATGCTCCAAACTCTCCAGGAGTTTTCCTATTGCCATTTAAAAGTGCGGGTCCTGTGGCGAGACAAAGTGATGTGTCTGTGTGAGAAATCCCTCAAGTGCTCAAGCTAGGTTGTCTTCAAGACAAAATTTCCCAGCTATGACTTTGTAGGTTTGTGCATTTCTGTGTGGATTCACGTTTCCGTGTGAAAGCAATAACACGCAAAGCAGAACTCCTACGGTCTTCAGGACAACTGCGGTACTCATTCTACCTACGCCATTGGACACTTGGGACTACATTCTGTTTTGTTATCTCAGCATTTTTTTGTTAAGTCTATGAGAGAAAGAGAAAGAAAGTCAAAGGTGACGGAAAGAAGTAGAGGAGTCCACTGCTGTCCACTCTGGCCCAATTCAAATCCAAAGGGGACACTGGAGATTACATTGAGGCATTCCTCAGAATAGATGAATTAAAAACACATCTATATCACCCAATCTTCCCCCAAAACCCCACTTAAGCTTTCCAACCCCTCACTCAGCACCACATCATTTAAAAAATGACCTTGATATGTTTTCAAGATTCTGTGGTTGCAAAACTATTAACTCTTTGGAATTTCTTAAAACAAATACAGTCACAAACTAATAACCATTTTAATGTGTGCAAGCACACATGCATACAGTTTTCTACATGCACATATTCACGCATGTGCAATTAAACATGGAACCATGCACACACATGCATAAACACATTCTCCTTGACTTCCTCTCTCATGCTTGCAATGACAGCCAAATGTGTATTCTGGACACTGGTTAGCAAAGTAAAACAGAGGCTTAAAGAAAACAGCTTCTCTGTTTGTCCTCACCTTCCTTTTTCCTGCCTCACATTTCATCATAAAAGTTTTTCTGGCAGGCGATTCTGCAAAGGTATCGGGCCCAGCTTCGGCTCTGGGCCGCAATAAACAACACTGGGACTATATGAGTAGACCACAGTCAAAACGGCAGAACCAGAGACGATGGGGAGACCAAAGCAAAGGCCTGGGGACACACCAATACTTGCATACTCGCACACTAACAGTTGCACTCTCACTCACCCACTTGGGTGTGAGTAGAGTCATAGGTTGACCAGAAAAACATTCCTAATATGATCTCCTATCTTTAACTTGGGCTCTCTCTAACCTTCATACGTGCACACATTTACACACACACACCATAAGCTTTTCTCCTTTGTGTTTCTGTTCAAAGAATATGTTTGAATGTCACTGCAGCTGACAACACCACCATAAAGTTGTTAAATCCCAAGAGTGGATCTGGTGGAATGTATGTGACGTTTGAACTCAGGTCTGCTCTGGCTGCTGCGGTGCACTACACACAGCTGTGCGAGCGATTCACTTCTTTGGTTGTATGACGTTCAGCCAGCCTGTATAAATACAGCAAAGGGCAGCCATTAGACATAATTTATTTAAAGGCCTGTGCTGTGAAATTAATCATCAAAATTTATGAAACAATATTCGACTAATTCATGTTTGTCTAGCAATTTATGTGGCCAAGTCTGGATTGTATCACTTAGATATGGAAGGCTATTTCATTTCAAGGTGATGCTAGACCACCAGAGAGTCTCCCATATCAGCTATAATCATTCAAATATCTCTTTATTGAAATATATGCATCACAGAGAAACCAAAACACCCTTACATGATGAAGAAGGGAGAGAATGAATCTGGACTGCTAGGTTCAAACAGCCAATTGCTATTAGTTTTGCTTTCTCTGTGACTGATGTCTGCATTGTAAAAGGTGGAAAGTGAATAAAATAATTGGCCAATACAGTTTATAAAACACATATGTTGACAGTGTATACACTGCACTGCCTCACACAGATGGTGTATAAGCACCTGACCGTGGGCGTTAAATGACCCATAGTTTCCTGATGAGGCAATAGAAACTTCCAATAGATGTCAGGAGGTCACTTTTGAAGGTGGTGAGGTTAAACAGCCTGTAGACCAAAGTGGGATTTTTTTCATATGAGCGCATTCATGCATTTTGTGAATGTATGTGTGTGTGCACAGGTGCAGGGGGAAGCTGCAATGTCAAACGGAAGAATAAAGCACACCACAGAGCAACTGTGAATGAGGGCCGAGCTTCTCCAAGGTCCTGTGCTGATTCTGGGTTCTCTCATTCGCACACACACACACACACACACACACACACACACTATATATATATATACAAGGATATGCACACACCGAAGACTTCCTCTGCACCTGAGCTGGCCAAACCAGACATGACAACACTGGAGTTGATCTGTGCGGAAATGACGGAAGTTCCCTGTCCTGGGTCTTAGGCTGGGTGTCATTTAAGGTGTGTCATCAAAGGCAACAGTAAGAGCTCTGATCAGGACTCGTATAATGGACGGATCACCGTAGGGCGGGCCGGGTTAATAAGCGGATATAAACTGCCTCACAGCAGGGGCTGCAAGGTGGAGAGTAGGGCACAGTTCCATTGTATACTCCAACATCTGTGGATCAAACCATGGCAACACAGCTGTCTGCCCACAGGCTACAGAGGAAACATGGAAAAGCACAAATGTAAAAAAAGACAAGGATGCATACACACACTCACACAGAACTCCCAGGATCCTTTAACAAAAGGATCTTTGTCAATAGAATGAATGAATGTTTTCTGCCAAAGTCAATCATGCCATGTTTTTGGTATTATACCAGAAGATGGATATGACACACAAAATGTAGGCGATTCACCCCGAGGACCATCACACTAACCTTCCCTGCGCACAGCTGCCTCAGTCCATATTCTGCCTTCCATCCATCATTATTACCTCCTCCAGCAAAGATGGACACACACACATACACACAAGACACGACACACATGCACATATAAAGGAAGAGATGCTGCAGGCGTTCCCCCTCATTAACACTTGCTCCTTCTTTGATTATTTTTCCTGATCATTCCCAGCGTCGCATGCCAGTTGCTACATCCTTTTTCCAGGGAATCCATTTCCTGTCAAACCACATTGAACAGGCACTCTGGCAAACATGTGCGGAACAATCGTAGTTTCACAGTGTACAGTAGGTACCTGAAATCCGCTTGATTTCTGCTTGATTAAGAAGTTCAATCATTTCTTATCTGTCATTCTGTCTAACACACCCTCATGATGTTGTACTACAAAGATTACTGGTGTTATCACTTCAAATGCAATTTATATTGCCTAATCCTGAAGTTGTTTGGTAACGTGATGAGTGAACCATCTTCATGCCAACTAAGCAAATTCTCTCATCCACTGATGAAGTCACTAAAAGCTCCTGCCAGTGAGCCCTATGCGGAGAATTATTTTTTCAAACTACTGTTTCCAAGTTCAACATCAAACTTTTAAGCTAATATTACTATAAGGCAGCAGCATTTTTAAAAGGCAGCAAACATCCTCACATTTAGTTTTCATCTACGGTGTCAATCCAAAATGGTTCCACACATTATCTCTCAAATGTTGTCATTAATATCCGTTCAGAGTGGCTTTCTAATTTCCTCCGCTTTGCGTTGACAAAGAGAACAACAATTTCTTCAGAGCAACAGGGGATGCGATCGATCAGAATGCCAGCTGTAATTCTACACAATGGAACTTGGCATGATCATTACAGATGGAATATTTAAGTTGTTCCCACATTTGAATTGTAGTTTGAATTTCAAATAAAACGTGATAGCCCGAGAACACGCTGACTTCAGCTTAATAGACAATGACTAATGGATAATGTTATCTGACATAAAGTTGTGACTAAAGTTGAAAATTGGGGACCCTGTGTTAGTAATTTATTTGTCTGATTTTGTGTGTTTTTTGTGAAAAATATATTTTATAGAGCTTTCTTTCCTACTAACATATTTTCTATTTAGTCTCATCACATGCACATGCTACACAGACATAGGAGGGAGAGTAGGCTGGCTTGTACATGTACTTAGCTTAAGATATAAAACTTGCTAGACTCTAGTCACAACCAGTGAACGGGAAGCTTAAATAATGGTAATAATAAATGGTCACATTCTGAACCCCTCTGGTTGTTTAGAAGGAACCGATTAGAACCCATGATAGTTCCCAACATTTATATAAGCCTGCCTCATTAAAACGTCCTGCTGTAAGTAAAGTCTCTTTAGATGCTGTTTGGCTGCGTTTGTGTGTGATCTTCTGACACCAGACACCAATCATTATTTATCTTTTAAATTAAGAGCTCCTCAAGCCACATCATGGTTTAATTGTCTGGAGGAGAAGCCTATTTGCACATAGACCTGCCAATACTAAATGCAAAGCACTGTCATTAGTTTTCATGGGGAGGTGAACGTCCACTGAACGGTGTAGAAACTGTAGCCCTTTTTATTTATACCCCCAAGTGTAACAAGAGCTGTTCTATGGAAACTATTGACAAAGATTGAACTTTCTGTAAGTAGGAGTGAAAATTCTTCAACTGTATTATTGTGGCACAGCCTGTTTGTTTGAGTATATCTTTGTATGCGTGTGTTTATGTGTGGATGAAATTAGAAGTTAAGTGGTCTGACAAACAGGGTGACCCTGAGGAGAGAGGAGGTCAGAACAAAAAGAAAAGAGAGTATTGTCTCTGGCTTTCTCTGTCAGCACCTCACTGCCTACTGGTTAACCAGCCGCTGACTGACGGCAGACCAAGCAAAACCCTAATTTCTCTCTCTGTTTATGTATGCTTTTGCAAAATCTACAAAAATAAAAAAAAACATTTAAAAAAATGTAGAGAACACACACACACACTTCCCAGAGTCCTTCACGTGGGATAAATAATCACGGTATTGAAATTGAACTTAAATCTAACTTAAAGCATAATTTGTGCTGAAGTATGCTGTGTGCGTATTTGCTTGACAACACTAGTGTGCATGTCTCATGTGCACAAGTGGCCGTGTGCACACACTTCGCACACATATTTACCTCGTTCCCTGTGTAAACCATTAAATATCTCATCCCCATTCTGACCCCTATAACTTCACTTTATGTCTTTTCCACATGGCCTCTGAAGAACTCGCTGGGGCTTTATTTTGGACTGTGCCATGTTTGTTCTGGGGGGCCCTGACGCTTTGCTACGCACAATGCATCCCAAACCGCACCACCCCAGGAACCCAGGAGCATGCTGTTGGGTCTGAGAGTGGCGACCGTGGTCAATCAAGTTCAGATGAGGTCATATCATAACTGGTGGTGGAACTCATCACAACGGACGTAGGGTATAAATGTGTACAAGTTGATCATTGCTGGTCAGCCTTAAACAGGAAGTGTTTTCCACTTGCTTATGCCAACCACCTCACTGTTGTCTTAAACGTGTTCATCAAGTTCTCACCTATGTTAAATTTGTCATGCACTCTTTCTTCAAGTGGTAGTAACGGTTGAGGGAGGAGAATGGACAGGGAACATGGAGAATTGGGCGAAAAAATGGGGAGAGAGAAGACAGATGGAGGCAGATAGTATGAGGGAAGAGAAAATATGGATAGAGAGAGCAAAGGGAATGAGGCAGAAAGAAAGGCAGAGAGTGAAAGCACAGCGAGGGGAGAGCACAGGGCGGAGTGTAACCAGGTTGAGCCCACATCTTTTCTCTGCCTCACTGCCTATATGAACCATCAATCAGCAAAGAGAACAAGGAAAGATAAACAAAAATAGTCCAGCAGGGACCACAGCACACCGTACCATCGCATCAGTCACTGACAAAAGCCCACAGCCTTCTACATCCATCAAGTAACTCTATTCTCTCACTTCTCACTTCCTCCTGTCGCTCCATCTATCCTCGGTTCTTTCCCTTTCAGGCTCCAGATTATTTTTTTATTTTCCCTCTTCATCACTGTCTCTATGGTTGATGTTAGCAAGTATTTTTTGAGTCTTTTATATCTTCTTCAAGTCATTACACCTCAACCTCAAAATCAAAACTCAGTGGAGGTCTTCTGCGAACACTGGCGATGAAAGAGAATGCACGATATTTGAGGTCACATCTGAGAAAGTTAAACTGAAATACCACAGACTGTTCTCTGTAAACACAGACATGTTGCCACATCGCATTAAAGGTGTGCTGCTACTAACACTTATGTTGCCATTTAGTGAGGAAGAAAAAATTGAATGTAATATTACTGCATTATTTATGTGCCTGATTTAGATTAAGCACCTTGATCCTACTTCAGGTCTGGAGTTCCCCTGTGTGGGTGAGTGGCCACCTGCAAAATGCTTGCCTCAAGTGATGTAAATCAAAGCATATCGACCTTCACGAAATGAAAAACTTAACTAACATCTGCCAAAGACACTAAATACAACATGATTTGTTGCATCAAAAAATTGAAAGTAATTTATGTGACTCTCAAGGATTTAGAGTTACCGCTAAATAAGACAGCAGAGAGGGTAATAAGAGGTCACAGAGAGAATGCCAAGATATTATTTGTGTTAAGACTTTCCACATTTATCTCTGTAATAGCTTTTAACCAGTGAGCCACAACACACAGGACCTATCTTTGTTTTAAAGTGGGGAAGCAGGATGCAACACAAATAGCAGGAGCAGCATTGGGGGATGTATATTATCACAAAAAAGCTCAAACAACCATCATACCAGCAGCCTATCCAGTCCACACCTATAAATTATTTATAACAGAAAGTTACTTTTCTGTAGCAATCACAAAATGGAGGAGCAAGAAGTTATTTCACGTGTACATGTGTCTGTTGTCATTTAGATGAGAATACAGATTATTTACATAAAATAATGTGCAAACAAACACACTCAAAATCCTAAAGGTTTGTCCAAGAAAATGTGTTCTTCACTGCTAAAATCACGCTACATTTACCATGTGTAATGAGCATGTCTAGATTAGATTAGATAAGATTAGATAGATGTCTAATACAGTCATGCACAAAGCATGTAAATGATACGCAAATTTAATTCTTATTTATTTTAATGCAATCACTCAAAATTGGCCGAGATTGTAGCACTACAACGCTGAAAAAAGCCTAGGGCTGAAATTGAGTCAGTTTCCGTCTGCTGCTGTGCAACACTAAAAGTGTTATATACTTATTAACACAAGTGCTGACAACTTCATTGGCTATTTTGTAATTTTTGGGTGGGCACCCATCATACTCTAAAGACATAAATGGTTGTGGTCCATATTAGACTATTTGAAATATTGCTGATATTTTGGCAGAATGGGGTAGGTCACACAAGGCATAAGCGCTGTCGTTACACAAACAGCATGAGGAGTTGGGGAGAAACCCATTTTGTGTAGCAGCTAGAAAGAGAGTTGGCTTTTGCAGGAGGCTGCTAGAAAACAAGGACTCAGTCAGATGTAATACAATATATATTTGCTTATCTTGTATATTTCTGGGTTATGTGTATCATGGATTTTGCAGGTTAAGCAGATAGTAGATTGTTTGTCCAATCTCTGGCTCTTGGAAAAGTACCTATTATATTAAAACTAAAATTACAGAAAGGTTATTTGTGACTTCAGTCAGCACAGCCAGAATGTCCAAAGATACAGGAAGAATGAAGGATGTAAGCATAATACGGATCTATGACAAAATTAATGGTGTTGTACAGTTGGATTCAGTTATATGTAAATTACTTGTAGAATGTTATACCTTTGTTTCAATCATCTATGTTGCATTTAATTCCAGTCATGTGAAATTGTTTTGTCATCATTATATTGTATTTTTTTCTCTCTCCATACCTTGCAACCATGATCTTGGGGTAAAAGAATCTTAAACTAAATCTGAAGGAATGCTACTTTGTCCTGGAATTTCAAATCAGATCAGAGGAAACTTTAAGCTAAAATCTGTTTTGCACATGTATCTACATCTAAATGGATGTAAAATAAACAGGCCTACACTTAATGCAGTCTGATTTGGTCTCTTTTAGTACAATGTTAAAATTCAGAACTATGTGCTAAGAACACTAAACAGTCAAAGAAGATGCAAGCCCCTTTCACTGGGGTTATGGCCTGTTCCCTCATCGCTGGCTGGTTAAATATGCAGGGGAGTCTCTGATAGGTTACCTGATCTGCTGGAGTATAGTTACAGCCCTGCATTGTCCTGATCAGGGCAGGAAAGACACATCCACATACTGTATTAAAGGGTTAAGTTTCCACAGACTCACAATGCTCACACAGAAGCATGCACTCATTACTTTCCACATTTTCCAGTTATCTGGAGACATATTCAATCTTGCCCATTTATAAGCCGTCCTTAACTTTGACTGACAAATAAATACACTTCCATTTTCTCATTCCCTCACTCACAGTGCCTGCTCTGTTCGGCGACTGGTCCATTCTTAGTCCCATACTGGTGAATTGCTTTTAGAGACAAGTGTCTGTGAGATGAAGCTGCTCCTCAGGTCTGGGAGACACCAGTCTGTCTCTGGGGGAGTGGACTACTGTACCAATCACTGTCATTCATGATGAGACCCACACAGGAACACTCTCTCACACACACACACACACACACACACACACACACACACACACACACGTGCATGGGGAGGGGTATGCTGGGCCAGTAATCATGAGAGAAACAGAAAGACCCTTGAGGAATTTTAAATCAGATGAAACAAACTGCTGAAGATGAACTAATAATATGAGTGGATGGAAGGAATGAGGTGAGAAGGGAGACCCTGTGAGAATGGCTGTGCTTTCTAGCCAAATGAGTGACAGACAGTAATGGGATGCAGGGCCGTGGCTGGCCTCAAGCGCACTTAATATCTTTACTCATCCTCTGGTTTGCCCACTTAGTCTGAGAAACTCTAGCCATCCCCAACCGAGGGTAAATGCCACTTCAATAGCAGGAAAAAACTACTCCAGACCGGAGATGAGAGTCCAGCAATCAGCACTGACAGCGTATGTGTTTTTGCGTGCATGTGTTTGTGTGTGTGACTGTGTGCTTTTGTGGTGATCAAGACTGTTGGATCTGATTACAGGCCGCTGCAGTAGCCTATAAAGAAGAAGAAGAAGAAGAAGAACACAGTGACGGTCCAGTGTTCAGAGCATTATAGTCAATTATATATAAATCCCTTGTCACGCACCCACATGTTAAAACATTAAAATACACATACCTGCATCATATTAACAGACAGAGATACACACACAACATCTGCCCACTTAAGGGCATCATTTTTATTTTGGGGAGACAAGTGTCCTGGTCACCATAAAGTTACACCTATGCCAAAAGGACACACATGTGCACACACACACACACACACATTTCTTTACATGCCATTTCAGTAGGACACACAAACAAAAACATGCACACACACAAAACCACCCACTGAAAACCAATTCCTTTAAGTATGATGTATTCAGCTAACTGCGAGGGCCAAAATTCCTTGCACATGTATGGACAATTAGCCCTAATTTTGGCCCAAATTGTTTCCTGTAATGATGAGTGGACATAGTTAGCAGGCCACTCTCAAATGCCTAACACAAAGAGATCTAAAATATCAGTTCCAAGTTTAGAGAGTGATGGAGAAAAATGCTAAATGCTCCCACCCCACAAAATGCTAAATGCCCCCACCCCACGCACATGCACACCTCCATCTCCCTACATACAACCCGCCTCCATCCCTAACAGTAGTGATAAAATCATTTGAACCACAGAGTTTGAAAACTTAAAAGACGAAGAAGAAAAAGCTGCCAGCTTTCTAAAGCCTTCTGATTGACTGACCCGCCCACACATACAAGCCCACTGGTGGACTAAAGGAGCCACACGCGTAGACATTTTTTTCCACCCACCGAAATGTCCTTTACAGAAACAGAAAGAGAAAGAAGCCAGGGCGGAAAAAGACAGGGTTGTGTACACAATTTCTTCTCATGTTTTGTATCTGAGAACAGACAGATGTTGTTGTTTGTCTGTTTTCCCTAGACTACAAAAACTTGGTGTTTTTAATGAATTAGCTATACATACATACAAAGCAAGAAAGCAAGGACTAAAAGCCAAAAAGGAGGAGAATAACAGAAAACATACACACTAAAATGGAATCACTTATCAATCCCTGTAAAACCACCGAAGTTAAAAACAGCCTTGATATATTATAGTAGTGAACTGAAGACTGCTTCACTTTCAGACAGTCTCATTCATGGGGGAGGCTGTGTGTATCTTTCCAAGTGGTGGGCTGGCTCAGTGCATCATGGTGAGTTTTTGCATCTGTGTGGGTGTATTTGTGTGTGTTTGTACATCTGTGGATTTTGTATTTCTGTTGTTGTGCTCATGCGTGCACTGACCTCCGTCTGCAGTGTATTGGCGCGTTGCTCCTTGGCGTTGAGTGACTCCTTTAGCACCTCGATGTGTTGCTTGCAGTCTGAGTTCTGATTGGTCAGTGTTTCTAATTTGGTCTGCAGGGCCTGCATCTCTGACTCCTTCCTGTTCAGCTCCTGCTTCTGCTGCTCTATCTGACAATCACATGAACACACAAGCAAATGTGTTAAGAAAACCTTTTAGTCATCATTGAGTGAATTGATATACTTGCAGATAACAAGTGAGAAATAAGATCAAACACATATATGCACACACACACACACACACACACAAACCACATACACAATCCTGCAAAAAGACAAATGCGTGTGTTGCTGTTCCCCACATAGAACTTTCAGAACGAGCATGTGTTTTTAAAGCACACATTCCTTTGAATGCAACTTAAACATGCTGAAAATGTAGGAGCAGGCAATATGGACAAAACGAATTGTGTGATAGCTATCTCATCATTCAAAATCACACAAAAGTGTAGCTTATTCATTCTACTAAGTCAAAATCCTGTAATTTGTTAAAAAGAAAATCTGAAATATTTCTCATGCTGTGACACATCTATTTAGACATCAAATTGTAAACTATAGTATCTGATGTCAGTTGTGTCATGATCCATTTATTTGGAGAGATGATACATTACAATATTGAATTATCACCCAGCCCTACATTATCAGTCCTCACTCAGGGGAGTCAGGCCTACTGTCTGCTCTATGGACACACCAAGACAAGCCAAAGGGTGAAAATATACATGCAGGCAGACAGAGTTGGGGAGCTGTATTACACTCAAATAGCTGACAGATTACAGATTGTTTTACGGGAGACCATACAGAACAGGACAGGAAACCACAATGGAAATCAAATAGACTAACACAGGGAGGTTTCTCTGCTGAGGCTAGCTGTGTGCAGAAGATTGTCATCTGTCTACTGGTGCCAAATATGCACAAAGCTGATTCGAAGAGAGATTTCACTAATTGTGCAAGCAGGGTTCACCTCACAACAGGGGGATTCTGACTGGACCAGAGCTTGGCCAATCAACCCTCACTCATAGAAAGAAAGAGCAAAACAGAGAGAAGGGAGAAGGGGGGCGGAAAAATAAGAGCCAAAAGGTGAGATGGAGTCAAAAAAGGGACTGTGTGAGACATGATCAGAAAGGTGAGACTGGTGGGATGATAGTAAGACAGGCAGAAAAAGAAGTCAGAAAAAGGGATAGGGAGTAGAAAATAATATGATAAAGTGAGATAAGTTAAGGAGCAAGGAATCCAAATAATATTAGGTTGAATAATGAAAGAGGAGAGACTAATGACTAATGATAGGAGGTACTTCTGCTTGTTCTGTGATCCAGGGCTGTTGGGTGGGGAAGAGGAAGGTGGGAGCTTTTCTGATGGAAGACACATATGGTGACGAGGCCTGTTCCTACAGAGACACAAAGACAAGAAGACAGCATGCCACTAAACTATGGCACATGGCCAGCTGGGAAGGTTAGACAGCTTCCCAGTTGGCTGTGTGTTCCTCCACACTCCTCCGCACTCTGCACTCCTCAACCACACAGCTGAGGCTTGAGAATGTAATACTTGGTGAAGTTTTGCTAGAAATGATTATCTGGATAAATAAATCCACCTGCTCACTTATCATACTTGAACAAATGTTCATGTTTTCACAAGGCCACTTTCTAGTGTACGAGTAAATCAAAGCCCAAAGAGGAAACCAGAGAGGACAGGCATGTTGTCTTCACTGGTTTCTCTTATCACAGTGTCACCTCAACACCAGTCACCACCACTGCTGACAGACCAGGACTCCAAACACTTCAAGGATATAGAATGAATCTGTGTGTCTGTGCGTGGTGTCTTTCTGTTACGAAGAAAGATGAGACATGGGAGAGCGAGCTGGGACCATCACTGTGATGTATTATCATCTCAGGTCAGTACGGGTGAGGAGAGAGCTCTTTCCTCTGTCGTTGTAAGCTCACATTCATCTGTCATGGCGCCATTCATAAAAACATCTCCTTTATGATTGCATCAGGAACTTCCTAGATGCAATGACAAATGTGCCCTACAAAGAGCGCCATTAATAAATCAAAGAGGAATATTTTCACATGGAGCGCTACTCATGGGCCTCAGCCATCATGGACACTCAGCTAGAAAGTCTGTGAAACCTGAAACGACATTTTTTAACATGGCTCCTGTACATATGCTCATGTGGCTATTCAAATGAGTGCATGTCAGTCTGTGCACTGCTGTGTCTCAATGAATAAACCAGTATGCAGCCTGGGATAGAGAATTCTTAGTCAGGCCCCCTTTTAAAGGACTTCCTGCCAGGTAAAGGTAGGACAGTAAACAGACACGGTGCACTGTAAGCAGATAGGGCCTTAGTTTGCTCTCTCAGAACTGTCACAGATAGGTGAGGAGCACATTGCATAGTCATCACACAGGTAATATAGGTAAGGCACACAAGCATTTCATGGGAAATAAGGATGAAGAAACAGCGTAGGAGTTCTTGGTATCCATGCAACACAGGAGGCTAAGAGCCTCGATAAAGCAGCCAAAAGACACCAACAGGCTCATGTGTATGCAGTTTGTCATTAATATTTCTCCACACTTAAGCTTCCTTCTCCATGAGAATGCAACAGGTTCTCATGCAGCTATAATGGATGTTTTATGGCAAATATGCATCAATCAGGTCATGCAGTGTGACGTCGTCTCAGATGGCATGCAGAGACATTCTACCTTAGTCTTCATGAATTTAGAATGGCTCTTGTAGACCTCCACCTGCTTGAGCTCATCCTGCCTGTCATCGGGATGCAGCAGGCCGCTGGTCTTTAACATCTGGACCTCATCCTCTAAGTCTCTGATGTTCCTCTCCAGGGAAGAGATCTTGGTGTCCTGCACCGGCAACAGTAGGCGGGCAAAGAGTCAGCAGAGATCTGACTTTAATAATATCTGTCTCACGTGTTATTGTTTAGACAGTCTATTTATCTAACTTTTGATCTATCAATTTCTCTCTCTAAAACACCATGCAAAAAAAGCCCAAATGCAGGAAGACACCATGTAAACAAAAGATCGTCTGTCAAAGACCTCATGTGCATTTCTCAGATGAAAATGCCAGAAAGATAGCTGTGTAAATAATGTAAAAAGAGAGCTTACGGGGGGCTTTTACTTCCTCTGCACAGCTGGCCATTCACGACGTGAAGTGAGTGAATGTCGAATTGTTGGTTTCGTAAAGTTACAGAAATTGTCGGATATAGCACCCCAAAATCCAGCCTCGTAAAAGTGTGCAATTCTGATGAAGTATACTTGCAGCTTAATCATATACAATACCTGCCAGGTCACTATGAAAAGCACTTGGCTAAAACAGCCCTAACAGTGATACAGCCTATTCATAAAAGAACTCATGGCGTCCTGTATCTAGATTAAAATCTATTAATGTGTGCTCTTATTTCTGACTACAATGTCTTGTAAAACAGGACAAATATCTATGCAGGCAATCGTGTGCAGCCAAGATGTTTTCCTTTGCAGTATCTATGAGGGAATGGAAGGGTCTGTCATGGACAGGTCCTGAGGTCGTTCAGTATCATTGTTTCAGGGAATACGTTAAATGCAAAACCTTGGGAGAGAAGAGAAAGGTAATTGAATAAATGGAAGCAGATTGCATGATGCCATCAGCACAAACCACAGGCAATGTGTAAGCATCTGACCTCTATTACATCCTCTGACATCAGCCCTGCCTAGCGCACGGTGTTGCATATACCATCCTACACAAACATACGTAGACCGAGCAAACAGGAATGCATAAAGGTACATATATCACACACACATACACACACAAACACACACACACACACACACACACACACACAAAGAGTGTATGCAAGGACAAAGACTTTCAATGTATACCCAGGTGGGGCATTCTAGGCGAATAACTCCACCTTGCCCACACCCAGAATACAAAAATGCCCACACACAGACTATGCAAATCAATAATTTCCATTGCTTTACGTTGCTTTCTGTGTCATACGCTATGCTCTATCGTTAATAACTGATTGCTATCTCTTTCTGCTCCAGAGCCCAGAGAGAAATCCAAGGCAAACCCAAAGAAAATAAAGAGGGTGATATCAAAAATGACACACTACAATAGCAACACATGTAAGAAAAGCTGGGCCTCAAAACCACTGAAACATGACCTACTGTACATTACAGTGCTGCATTCTAACCCAGGAAAAATTTATGCACAAATACTGTATATTTGTAGCCCATGCTGAGATGACAGAAGGATCAAGAGGTGAGCACTCATTACTGTACCTGCCAGATAACGTCGGGGTCAAAACAGAAAGGGGGGTTGGTGTTCTGTAATCACAAAACGGAAATATACGCTACTTAGAAAAAGCAACAGCGCAGACATAAACAGTAATGGATCACACTCACAGGACGAAGAGCATACAGAATTTACAGAGTTCCATCAATACAGTTTCAAAAAGCCACAATGCAAGGAAATATCTCCCCCTCATCATCAATATTACAAAAGGAAGATTGTTAAAGTATCTCCCCCCCCCACCCCTTCATATGTCTAATCCTTTGTTTGTTTTGCCTTTTCTAATTAATGTTGTCACATTTAATTTGGTATCTCATTTATGCATTTATGACACTGTGGGCATCCCGGGCTAGCACATGTGCAGTTTGTTAATAGGCGGACAAATCACAAAGTATGTGTGAAAAATAACTGTGGTTTTGCTGCAAAGGAACCACTTTTAGAACAAGCATTTGCTGAATGAGCAATAAATATGTGTGTGTGTGTGTGTGTGTGTGTGTGAGTGTGTGTGTGTGTGTGTGTGTGTTTGTGTGTGTGTGTGTGTGTGTGTGTGTGTGTGTGTGTGTGTGTGTGTGTGTGTGTGTGTGGTGGTGGTGGTGGGGGTGCACACAGACACATGTGGAGTCAACTGCCTTTTTCACAGCTTCAAAGGGCTGAGATGAGAGTGAAAGCTTCCATATGTGACATTTGAAACAAATTGAATAAGTGCTCAACTCTGCGTGGGCCAATAATGGCCTTAAGTTGAGCATGGCCGCCATACAGACACGAGGCAACAAGACAAAGCTTTTTAGATTGTTTGTGCTTGTATGTTTATGCCTACATTTACAGCCAAGCCAGATCCTCTACTACAACTGCCCACATTTCAGCGGCGCTCATCAATAATTAAAGTTTTGTTGGAATGAAGCTGATATTAGACTAAACCAGACAACATGCTGCAACTAAAGAGCAAACTACACTGCTCAAACAAGATCACAACACCTACCAGTTTAAACTTGCTGTTCTCAATTTGTTTGGAGATAAACACATTCTCTACAGCTGGTGTAATAAACAGTAAAAAAAAAAACACTAACATTTATGAACCTGAGAACTGATCTATTACCGCAATACACACTCCCCATACAGCACAGTATTACTTGAATTGTTGCCTGCTTTTGATTCCAGATCTGCAGTAAATCCTACCTTCATATCAATGACAGTCTGCAGAGCCCTGGTCTTGGTCGGATCAGCCTGAAGCTGGTTCCGACGATGGAGCTCCTGGGGAGGGACCCGATAAAAGTAAGCCTGGCGGCTCATCATCTTTAGCACTTTCTAACACCCACACCTTCAGATGAGATACACTGAGAAGTCTGATCGGCCCCAGTCTCTACGCCTTTGTTACTACCTTTTTAATAATATCTTTTGTTAAACACTGCTATGTTATCCTTCACCACTGTACATCCTTAAAAATTCTTGTTTTGCAAAAAGGAAAAGAAAAAGTCCTATGATCTTTAAGCTGTTCCCCGTCTGATGCTTTCCCTATAACTTCTTTCCGTCTCTAACAGGAAGAGCTGGTGTCTAATTTCTCTGCTTTATCTTTTTCTGTTTTTCTGTCTCTATTCGTTAGTAGGTAGGAGACACACTCAGCTATAGTTCATATGAATCTGTCTCTATCACTCTCTCAGTCTCTATCCTTCTGTTTCTCACTTGTTATCTGTCTCTCTCGCAGAGGTCTCTGGCATGCTAAAGCTCTTGCTTAGCAACACTTTCTGCCAGCACATGCGCTACGCTTGTTCTATCAATAATTAATGGTAGCTCTAACCTACAACTATGCCCACACAAAATCACACACACACACACACACACACACACACTGACACACAGCAAGTTAAAAGTACTTGTTGAACAGATAAAACTGTGCGTATAAGGACAAGTTCATTTGGAAGATGAAGCAATATTGCAATTTAATGATTTTCAACTGTACGTAGCATGAACCCTGCAACAAATGAAAAGCATTTCAAATTAACACAGTATTTAAAACCTAGACTGACCATTTCATGGTTGTGCTATGTTGTTGTAATATTTTGTGTATGTTAATGGGATGGACACAATTAGAAACACTTTCAATATAATGATGTCAAGTACAAAATTGTAATTTCTAAAAGCCTCAAAAATGACCATAGCGCTAAATAAACGCCTCTAAAAGAATAGAGTGAAGCTTGCAAGCCAGTTAAGGCAGCTGCCTCAATTTGCCACTGTAACATCCATCCAACCCACCTGTTGGCTCCAACTCTTCTCTCAAGGGGAAGATATCTGCTATCACAACAGCTATCACATATCTGTGCAGGCGTATGTGTGAGGTCAGAGTAAAGATGTCAAACATGAGCCATACTGCTGAGTTGTATTCTCATGTAAATGTACTTCTACGTTAGTTGACTGCACATTCTAAACCAGGGCAGTATCGCTGAGAGCGATGTTCTTTTTGTCACAAACGCCCTGTTCGCAGCCACACACATTCACACCCAAATGCCGCCCAGCACAACCACTGACTGAACAGCTGGCCACCAAGCAGCTCCTGTGGACCAGTTGGGGGAAAAGGGCACCTCACTTGTGGTAATGAGGGAGTGGCCCTTGCTAAGTGATCTCAGTAATGGCAAGCGCCACTCTTTTAATCCCAACCCACATTTATCTTTATTGCACCATGTGCTTGTGACCCGCAGGCTCATCAAAGCTTCAGGCCACCACTTCCAGCTTGACAGAGGATTCCATTCAGGACTATTGCACTGAATTGTACACTGCTATAGTGTATGCTGTGCTACATGGAAATAAATTAAGTGATCAAAGACAGAGCTGCAGTTGACAGAACATAGGCTTCATATCAAACAAATCTATACATCTGAGAAAGGTGAGGACTGCCGGCTGCTGCTGCCTTGTGTTATAGGCAGGTGCTGGAAAGATGCAAGCATGCTCAGTGGAGTTTCCCAATTCAATAAGGGTTAAAGAAATGTACATGGAAAACCAATTGGGCTACATAGGATCACAAAAACACAGACATGCATACAAGCACACAACCACACAGTGACTAAGGCCAAATATAAGGTATTATGTATGTAATGTAGCAACTCTAAGAAAAATAAACATGTTTCAATGCCACTGAAAAATGAGGGAAGCCATTGGGACAGATACACAAACCAGAGGTAAAGAAGCTTTAAAAGGACAGAGAAATGGGAATACAATAACAACATTTATAAAATGACATCAGCTATCGAGGAAAAAAAACACCAAAACCACATGGAGATGGACTGTAAGTCAGAGGACATAAAAAACAGTTTAAAAGGGTTGCCATGATTTCCCATTCTTACCAGTTCTCCCAGTGAGTTTAAATGAGAGGAGACAAGGGCCTTATCCTCTTGTCCATGTCAATTGTGGATAAGGAGGGCTTACTGCTGTCAGAGCATGCCTCCCACAGACCTGTGTGCCCACTGCTGCCACAATCCTAATCTTCTTCTGGCCATATGTGTATTAATGTGTCACTGTGAGTGTGTGCCTGTCTTTTTGCACATTCAAATATGTATATGTCCAGAGGAGAGATGGTGTGTATTCATCCCTTATTAACAATTGTTAAAGTACAGTTAGAGTACAAAGGGAAAAATTAATTCATGCAAGAGTGCATGTCATCAAAGACCGTCTGCTCCAAATGTGTCAGAGGACCAAGCATATGGAATGAATAGGATCAAACGTAACACTATAGCAATAAGTGCCGGCATCCTGAATGAAGGATGCGGTCAAGAGGTTCAATTCTAGCCTCAAGGCAATGGTGTCATATATGCCATGCACAGACTAAAACATGCACAGACCCTACAAAGACACACACATACACACATACTCACTCACACACACATTCATCAATTCATCCCATCCTTTCTCCATCAGTGAAAGAAAAAGGAAACACATTTGCTTGCCACAAATGTGAAAATGTATCTGCTTATCTGCTCAACGGCTTAAAAGAGCAGCTTGAAAAGACAAAGGGAAAAGCAGAGGGAAAGCCTTGCAGAGAAATAGGGAGGGGGTGAGGAAAAGGTTTAAGGGCTGTAATTTTGTCACGATAAACTTTTCCGCTCAAACATTCTGGGAGATCAACAGAGCGGGGCGACTATGTGGTGCCTGGGTGTGGTGGGGAGAAGAGAGCATTGGTGTGTTTGTGTGTGTGTTTGCTGACAGTATTTACAGTGGTCTTCTAATGTTAGTTGAGAGGGGTTTCATTAGCAGAGGCTAAAAGGAGCCAATCAAGAATAGAGCCCTAAAAAGCCAGGGGAGAAAGGAGACATGTGGGACATGTTGATGCACAGACAAACACATAAACACAGGCAGAAAGGCAGATGAGAGAGGAGAGAGGGGAAGACGTCAACATTTTGCAGCTGATAGGCTGGTGGCATGGGAAAGTGAGAAAAACGAAAAAGCAGCAGAGATTACAAAAATGAGGGATTTGCTGACATGAACATCCACTTCTCAACATGCTGGCACTAGAGCGTTTTAAAAAGCTACATTTCTGAGGTTTCATCAGTGTTTGAGAGAGGATGCGGGGGCCGGCTGAGATGGCCTGCCAAAAACAGCAGCAGGACTTCTGAAGCCAGTCATACTATAGAAAAATAGAGGAGTCATAAGTGCTTTGCCCCTTACATTCTCAACACTAGAGCCATGCTATATACTCGGCTGTACTGATCCAATACTGAGTGAGATGTCTTCATGTACAGTAGGGGCCCTAAACTCTATCCAGAGCCCCTTAGAACCATATGAAATCTGCAGTACGGTATGTATGAAAGTAGATATGCCATCTCCAAGTAAAAGTCTCACAGTGAGAGTGTGCATGTGTGTGTGCACGCCCTTGGCAGCAGGTCAGGGCTGGGCAGGAACAGACCAGTGGTGCGGCTGTTATTATTGGGTCTACAGGGACCTGGCGGCTGGGGAGAGACGATTAGGCCCAGATTTATGCCTCTCAGCGTGTGTGTGTGTGTGTGTGTGTGTGTGTGTGTGTGTGTGTGTGTGTGTGTGTGTGTGTGCGTGCATGCACCATCACACAGAACTTAACTCACAGGTTTTGCATGTAACCCACAATAGTTTAATTCTAATGGAGCACTGCCACTCTGTGGACATTGATAGTACTACAATCATTTACATTTGGCAGAAAACATTTTAGGAGAAACAAGGCCGTTTGAAAAGAAGAACTCAAACATACTACTAAATACATGGCTTTCATATTCTTCCATGGGATGTTGACCTGTCAAATGTAATAATTTTATCTCAAGCAAATAGGCTGACACAGACGTGCCAGTGTTTCTATGTCAGGTCTGTGCAGCTAAGATAGTCTGACAGCTGACAGCGCTGACAGGAAACACAAGCGAGAGAGCACCACTACACACACACACCATCCCCTGACAACACACATCAGTAGGTGAACGAATGATGGAGCTCTGTATCCCTACACAGTGCGCACCAGCACACCATACACGCATTAACACATACAGCTGGTTAAAGTAACTCCACATCTGGCCATGGTCTGTAAGAGCTGAGTGGTACAAAAGAGTGAGAAGAGGGAAAGGAAAAAAGAGATTTCAGTTCTCTGTGGACCCTTACTCAATTTTGATTTGCATCATGCAAACCTACATAGGTTCATACATTTTCACACCCATCACCTCAGCCCTTCCTTACATTAAAATAAAAATAAGATAATATAAACACAAATTTAAGATTGTCTCAAACCCTCAGCCATGTTTTAAGGAGAAATAAAAGCAGGGGTGAACTGAAAATGGAGGCATTTATTATCCCAGGTCAAGCTAAACAAGCTGGGTCATTTAAAAGAGAGTAATGGGCACAGTAATGAAAGGCAGTTGGGCTGGTTTCCTTAGGAGCTAATCAAAAGAACTAAGAGTAGTGCCCCCTAATAGAGGCAATAGCTGCACCACCATCACCGGCTTGCCTTCACTAACCATGACAAGTGCCAAGCGTAAGGCTAAATCACCACTCTGACACATAAACAAAGACAAGAGGCCTTCACAGGAAGTAGGCGGCTTCTTACAGTTAAAAACGTGCATTGAAATCCTTCAATTAATCTGTATTCAGCGCGACCTTTAACACTCAAATTCCACGTTAACCACATCAAATTGTGAGACATCTTGACTATTCTTCACCACAAAGTTAATAAACTACATTTTGAAATGCTCAAAGTTTAATATTTTCATTCATAAATGTTTTTTAAAGTGTCTGAATTCATTACTGGACATTTATTAAGAGTTTCTTTTTTCACTACCATTCAATGTGGAATAGTAGCTCAGTTACCACGAAGTACCTTGATTTATCATTTATTTGTTGCATATAAAACAACTTTTTCAGTGAAGCTGGACAATGCATTTTATGCACCATCAACACTACATTATTCCTTATTTTGAATATCTTTTTCTAATCCTCACTACAATACAATGGTTTTGGGACATGTTTGGTATTATTATTATTATGATTAACTATTATAAAGAATAACATTTAAAACATTGTATTTTAACATATATGTAAAAACTAAGTTAGATATGTAATCTAACTATCTGATGCCCACACAATTAAAATACTCTAAGTCTTTTAGGTTGGCTTAAAAACTGAAACACAAACACACACACACAGGCGCCATCTCAACCTCAGAGGAGGGGAGGCCAGAAGGAGATGAGGGGAAAAAACGAAAAAACAACAATCGCCTCTCTTTTCAATCAGGGCGGTCAGAGTGTTTTCCCTCATTAATCATACATTAATATTCAGACAAACACGGTCTGTTTTTCTACCTTAGAAAAACACTCCTTTCTCCCATCTCTCCCCCTCCCTCTCTCACCTCACCTCTCAGACCCAGTCACCCCCTCCTCCTCTGTTACGCCCACAGCATGTGTAAAGCTGTCAAGCGGTTAAAAATAGCACAGCAAGCAGAGTGTGTGTGTGAACAGGTACTTACCTCTTACACACACAGCATGGTTAGGTCCCATACATTACGCACACACACACACACACACATACGTGCACACATACACAGCAGTGGTTGCATTAGCATGGGCTTAAACACCCACGCTCCCCTGTGACAAAATCATAAAAGTGTACAAACTCCCGGCATGGGTGGATATCCCATCAGCCACCGGCAGCCCAAAGAGGGAGTGTCCTCGCTAGAAAAGCTAAGCCGACGTGCACACATACTCACATACACACACACAAACACACAGACAATCATTCAGACTGGGCACTGCAGACATAGAAGCAGACAAACAACACATAGACAGAAAAACAAGAACACCATAATACAAACGATAGCAGTGACATGCACAGCCATGCAACACACACACACACACACACACAAGCACACACTGACAGAGAGTTAGAGAAATTAAAGGCTAAGAAGATTTAGGAGTTAAAAATAAACAAGGCAGCAGTGAGGAGCACAGAGCAGCCTACTGCTAGCCCTCCTGGCAGAGGATATAGAGACACCTGTGCTACACCACGACTCAGTGGAGGGCTGGTACTTTTAAATTCTCAGTCAATAAAATTTAATCTCTGAGGAAGACAGAAAAAAAACTGAAAAGAGTGAGGTATGAGCATACCATTCTCATATTTTAGCTGAAAATTTAAAAACGTCTCACCTAATTTAATCATTTTATAATTTCACTGCATGCCACATGCTGTAGAATAAATGCCAAATGCTATGCACAACGCCAAACAAATGGCATATCAGCAACTGCCATATGAGCATGTGCATACCCAGGAACACACAAACAAACCAATTAAGTCAGATTGCAAAACTTCAACCGTATGGTAATCTGGCCCATTGATAAGACCTGCTGAGATGTTTTCTGGTCCCACACTACATAATATAGACACACTCATAAGTACACACACACACACACACACACACACACATATATATAATGTACATACAAAATGCATGCAAAGCCAAATGTTATTAACTAATCTCATCAATAAATATGGAAATTAAAGAAATACATAAAACATATATTAAGGAGTACAGCATGATGTCCTGGGTCTTCCCCGGGGCCTCCTCCCTATTGGACGTGCCTGGAAGGCCTCCCTAAGGAGTTGACCAGGGAGCATCCTTATCAGGTGCCCGAACCACCTCAACGGACTCCTTTTGATGCAGAGGAGCAGCGGCTCTACTTTGAGTCCCTCCCGGATGTCTGTATTTCTCACCCTGTCCCTGAGAGTGAACCCAGACACCCTATGAAGGAACCTCCTTTCCGAGATCGTATTCTTTCGGT
>JAVQJL010067589.1:0-15396 GCA_036024295.1 Nannoperca obscura
TCATAGCCCAACAGAAACCCTCAATTAATATTACAACCCTCTGTTACACGTGTGTCCCATTGTGTTATTTGTATTATTATTACTCTGTTATTACATTCACTTAGTTAGAAATAAAATCACTGTTTAATTCAGCCGCTGTCTGTGTATGGTGTTTCAAAGTCAAATTGATTAATCAATGCCAATCAGGAGCCTACGATTTTCAGAATAAGACTGATCGAGTTATAAGTTGCTTGGTTTATTATTTATTCCTTCAGAAAGGAGGGTGGTAATATGATATCTGAACATCAATAAGTGTAGAAGTATTTATACGCTACAAAAGCTTATAGTAGGGCTGACTCAGGTGACCCCTGAGGCACCCCTTAATTACGCTGCTATAGGCCTAGGCTGCCGGGAGACTCGTAGGATGCACTGAGTTCCTCTTTCTCCTCTCCCTCTCCATTTTTACACACCCATATCCCATTAATGCTTGTCACTAATTCACCTTCTTCCCCTAGCTGTGTGCTTCTGCAGGTATTTCTGCCTCCGGCGCTGTAGATTCTGGATCTGTGGTTGCTCCTGCTGCCCCAGTGTTCCTACTCAACTGCCAATGTTGCTATTACTGTTATACTGCACTACTGTATGTTCTCCTTCCTCCTGCTCTCTCTCTCCTGAATTGAATTGATTTGAATAATAATACCTGTTTGGGGTGAACACTTCATCCTACATGTCTGATGTGGAGTTTGACTTCTGTTTAAATATAAACGTATTCGTTTATCAGACCCCTCCCCAGTCTCAGCTGGAGTGTGTGTGTGTGTTTGTGTGTGAAAGAGATACAGTGGGGAAAAAGTATTTAGTCAGCCACCAATTGTGAGATGGGCCATACATACTGGTAAATACACAGATCATACTATACAATCAGTGTTGTTCTCCTTTTTAGTGGTTTTCATTTTGATGCCTACCAGACACCACACCAGTTCTCTGTCTAAAATCAAAGAAACCTCACATTTTTGTAACATTTTCAAGTAGGGCATCAAAATGTTGTCAGAGTCCCATTCTGTTAGGCCACAGAAAGCTAACGTTAAAGTAGCTCTGTTAGCAAGCGCACAGTGGTTCTGTAAGAATTAGTCAGAAATCAGAAATGTGTTCAAATATCAGCTGGTTAATATTTGCGTTGTTTGAAGAAAACAAGGTTCATCATCAAACTAAATAAGAACTTTCTTTGTATTGATCTTCTCCAATGTAAACTGCTGTACACATGGTAAAACAGGCTTAAAACATAGCTGTGATGCAAACCAACAGCCTCCTGCCATCATGTGTCGTCTGTAACAGTGTTTGCATGATGTGTCCTACCTGTGTCCTTTTGCAGTCTTAATAGTAATGTCTGATGAAATCAGAAGTGAACAACCTGGAAAGTGATTGAGAACTTTGTGACGTAGGCCACCTGTACTGATAAATAACCATTTGGTTAATCATGTGCGATTTTTTTGTGTGTGTATGTGTCAGGGTTCTCCATTGGTCAAGTGAGGTCTGACCCAGAAGCAGACCAAAATGCAGGACGGGATCAACTAAACTATTTTAATAAACACAAAATACAAAACATAACATGGAACATGACATACCGTGGCAAGGTGAACACATAACATGGAACCTGGAAACGTGACATGAGATATGAAAACGCAGACGAAACATGGGAACACCACGAACAATGAACCGAGACAGAACAAAGGGAGTAACCAGACTAAATAGACAAGACAAACGATGGGAACAGAAACAGGTGGCTGACAAGACACAGGTGACTAATCAAAAAAGGGAGGGAAACGAGACAAAGACAGGAAACTGATTGCTCCACTCCCAGCAGGCCTTCCAGTCAGGTATAAGGGAGCTTAATGAGGCACGAAGTGAGATTAAAGAGATAATCGAGGTAGCCCGCCTACTGAAAGTCGACATGGATCAACCCAATAGCCTAGCCTCAAACTCCAACACTAAGAAACCTACGCCAGCCAATGCTGTGGACAGGCACAGTCATCCTGGTACAGCAGAAGGAACCGAGGACAACAACTGGCCTGACCCTCCTCCATGGCCTGAACCTGAGGAAGAAGAGCTAGACAGGTGCAAAGCCTACTACACTCCTACATATGCCCTATATCCACCGTATGTTCCTCCACCACCTACAACACAGTACTCTTCACATACTGTTCATGTCCCTGTCAACGGTCCCTTGTTCTACCCCCCTACAAATCCCCTCAGTCATTTCCACGTCCCGTCTCAGCCCACACTGGTGTAACTCACTCAGCGCCGGTTCATGTCTGCAGCCCCTCACCAGCCAACAGAACACTGCCCAATATGATACTGCCTTATCACCCTACCCCTTCTGTGACTGAACAAGTGTACAGAGGCCCCAAACCTACCATCCCACAGTTCATCCACCCAGAACCTAGTGAGTTTGCAAGACTGCGCATGGCTTTAGAGAATCTACTCCCCTCTGGCCTTATGGAGCTCTTCAAGTATCAAATACTTGTGGACCACCTGAAGCTGGAGGAAGCTAGGCTCATAGCTGATGCCTACCTCAACTCACCAACTCCCTACACTGACACCATGACCGCCATCCACAATAAATTCGGTCAGCCCCACCAGCTTGCCCTGAGGAGAATAGCAAGCGTCCTAGAAGCTCCAGAAGTCAAGCGTGGAGATACTGCTGCATTCCAGAAATTCTCCCTCCAGATCCAATCCCTAGTGAGACTGCTACAGACTTTGGGCCCCGAAGGAGAGATCGAACTTCGCTGTGGTTCACATGTAGCGAGACTGTTGAGTAAACTCCCTGCCGAACAGCGAGCTGAATTCCGCCGACATCAGTTTAAGCAGCCTGGAGCCACCCACACCCTACATGACTTATCAGAGTGGCTTCGATATGAGTCATGGTGTCAAGGTTTTGACAGTCAAGTGACGTCAAAGAGCAGTAAGGACAAACAGAATGTGAAGAATGACAGACGCCATGGTAAACAAACAGTGACAGTCCTGCATGGTGCGCTGTGCACGAAACCATCAAGCAGCTCAGTGCACCTTGAAGAAACCTTGCAACCTCTGTCAAGGGAAACACCTTCTGGTCCTTCACGAAGTGAACCTGAGATCCGAGACGAGCAATAAAGATTCAGCATCAAAGGGGGAGAGCTGCCTGACCAGCTCTGACTGCCTCCTTTTACCTTGACCGACCCGGATCAGGGAACCGGGTTATGCTAAAGGTTGTTCCAGTGACTGTACACTGTGGAGAACGGACAATAGACACCTTTGCAATCCTTGACGACGGGTCCGAAAGGACTATGTTGCTACCATCATCAGCCAAATCCCTTGGTATAAAGGGTACTCCTGAAGACCTTCAACTGCGTACTGTCCGCCAGGATATCCAGGTACTCCACGAACACACAGTGTCACCAACCGCTAACCCTCAGACTAGTTACAAGATTGACGGTGCCTTCACATCTAGTCGTCTGAGCCTAGCCCAGCACACGTATCCTGTCAACCGGCTTCAGAAGAAGTTTAAACACCTACGAGGCATCCCCATACCTGCGCTAAAGGAAGTTCTGCCTTCACTCTTTATAGGTTCTGACCAGCCTCACCTCATAACACCCGACGAGCCAGTCAGGTTTGGTCCACCTGGTGGACCAGCAGCGGTCCATACCAAGCTTGGATGGACCCTCCAAGGTCCTGCTGAGTTCATGGGGCGGCCAGCCCACTCCTCACAGTGTCTGTTCACCTCAACCCTGCCACAGACTGATGTGTTATACAAGCACATTGAAAGACTCTAGCAAGCAGACAGCGTCCCTTACTGACCCGAGAAAGAGGTCACTCGGTCAAAGCAGGATCAGCAGGCCATAGCATTGCTTGAAGCAAAAACGGTCCGTGTGAAGGCGGATGAAATCCTCAGGTACGCTACCCCCCTGCTGCGGCACCCGAACATGCCATCGCTGCACGCACCTAAGGAGTCAGTCATGCCGCTGTTACGTAGTACTGAAAGGCGTCTCCTGAAGGATCCTGAGAAAGCAGAGGCATACAAGGTAGAAATGCAGAAGCTTATAGAAACAGGCGATGTGCAGGAAACAACCCAGGCGACCTCTACTACTGAAGGAAGGAAACTACAGGAAGAACCGCCTTGTATTCAACTGCTCCCACCAATACCTGGGCCAGACCCTAAACCAGTACCTGTTAAGTGGACCAACTCTTGGCGCCTTCTTGCTAGGAGTGCTGGTGCAATTCGGTGAACACCCTATAGCCGTCAGTGGAGACATTAAAGGGATGTTTCACCAGGTACACCTCCTCACTGAAGACCGGCCCTTAGTAAGGTTCCTGTAGTTTGATTTAAAGGTGGATGATCCTCCAAGAGTGTTCGAGTGGCAGGTCCTACCTTTCGGCACAACGTGCAGTCCCTGTTGCGCAACCTATGCTCTGCAATGCCATGTTGCCGATAACACACAGCCTGATGGAGCCCTAAGATTCTCTATAGAGAATTGCTGCTACGTCGACAACTGCCTGCAAAGCGTGCAGACACCGGAGGAAGCCAAGTTGCTGGAGGACCAACTCCGAGACTGTTTAGCATCTGCGGGATTCGAACTGCGGCAGTGGGCCTGCAATGACCCAAGTGTCCTGAATCATCTGCCCCAAGATGCCAGATCAGAAAGTCTGGACCTGTGGTTAGCACAAGATAATGCTAATCCACTGGAATCCACTCTCTGGGAAAACAGACTCTTTGGGTTACAAGCATCGGCCCATGAGCTACGATGCCCCAACTTTGAGGAACATCTATAGAGTACTGGCTACTCAGTACGACCCTTTGGGTTACCTGCTGCCTTTCACTACTCGAGCTAAGCTCATTATCCGTCAGTTGTGGGATAAAAAGCGAGGTTGGGATGACACCAACTTACCCTTGGAACTTCTGGAAGCCTGGCTCAGATGGGAAGCTGAGCTGGAGCTCCTACCTCTCCTTAAGTTCCCCCGAGCATACGTGCCGACTGTCAACAACTCGGAGGGTGTCACTCAGGAGGTGCACATGGATCGCTTCCCCAGGTAGTCTATCCCAAGACAGAGATCCTGAGCCACAGACGGTGGAGACATTCACAAATCCTTGCTGACCAATTCTGGTCTAGATTCATCAGGGAATACCTACCCAGCCTGTAGATAAGACAGAAATGGCACTCCTCTCCTCCTGATTTATCGGATAATGCTGTCGTCATGTTGATGGATCCGCAGCTGCCTCGAGCCCTGTGGCCCATTGGACACATAGTCAAAACTCATCGTAGTGATGATGGGTTTATCAGGTCAGCTGATGTAGACATTAAGGGACATGTTTATACCCGGCCTGTGACTCGGTTGGTGATGTTACCAGCTCTTCCTAACGGAGAAGACTTAGCTCCTGTGACAGACTGAATGGCCTTTTACTTGAAACAACTGTGCCTTGCACAGTTGGGGGCGGCTGTATAAAAGGCTGAGACGTTATTGAGCGATGTTATCATGTTATGCTTCCTACGAGCGGCACGATGTAGCCGCTCAGACTTTACTTTCGGTTTCGTAACTGTGTTACGAGAGTAAGAGGCTTGTGTTCCCTGTGTTAACGCAACAACCTAATAATTTTCCCTTAATTAGTGTTTCAGTCCTTCCTGTGCCACCCGGTTTACTTATTCAAGTATCGAGTTCATGACAAAACGTAAGTGCCTGTGGCTCCGTGGTTATGTGTACATTTGTAAGTTTAGCCTTGCACGCGTCTAGACTAATTACGGTGAGCCATACCTGTTAAGGAGGTGTACGCAGTCTTCTTACTTGCGTGGGGAGAATGAGAATTCATCTTCCTTGTTAAGGACTTTCTCTTTATTCAGAGATTGAACACATGTTGCCTCCATCATGACTACAGGACAGGAAAAAGTGACAGAGAGACAATGTACCGTATTACCTGAAGTAGAACAATAGGCAGTGCAATGGGTACCATAATACAATGAGTAAGAGCGCAATCACAATCAATGCTTAACAGTATCATTTTCAGTTTTCCTGTGGCCTTGTCATCATAGGAGCTGTGCTACCTGTGTATGCAAAGGAACCAAAGAAATGTTCCAGTCTACCTGAGGGAGCAGCAGCAGGCAGAAGAGAAAGCTCAAGAAAAACTCCTACTGTTTAGGGAACAACAGAGAGACAAGCAGTACATGGACGAAGAACAGGTGCTTGTGTTTGTGTGAATGCCTGTGTCCCCTTGGTGTGTTTTGGAGTGTTTTTATGACAACAAGACTAAATGTGTGTTCAGATGAAAAGCAAGGCATCATTGGAAATTTAACAAATTTAACTGCTGGACTGTTTGTTCGTCTTTGACTTTTTGTAATTATCCTCCAGTCCCTTTTTTGAGAGGCTAGATCTTTGACAAACGTGCTATTCTAAACAAGTTTGTGCTCTTGTAAACAATTGAATTATCTTTGGAGGGGCCTAACGGGAACCAATAGATTAAACAAGATAACTGTATATAAAGTAGTTCAAACTAGCGCTACCTCCAGCTACAACTGTAGCATGGTGCTTACACACTCACGTTTCAGTATTAATAAGATCCATGATCTGAACCGTGAGTTTTGTGATCTGTTACACCACTAGTATTAATAATCAAATTATGTCATGTACAATAATATATCAATCAGAGGGACGAAACCACTACTTCAAGCTGATATACTTAGTCTATATACTACTGTACTATTACTTACATTAGTAAATAGGATTTTACATGCAGGACTTTTACTTTTACTTGTGAATATTTGTATTGTATTGTAGGTACTTTTACTTAGTAGTAAAGGATCTGAGTACTTCTACCACTGCTTACAAACAGCCTAATATTACATTCCTGTGTTTAAAGTTTATTTATAAAAATAAATAGACCTGCCTATCACAACACAACACAACACAACAAAATACTGTAATCACAGAGCTGATCGATCAGTCTCTCTTCCATATTCACAGTTGCTCAGTAAACTGCGGAATATTAAGGAAAACAGCTAATGCTACAATGCTACAGGTAAACAAAGTTCTTCTTCACCTATCTACCAGTCTGATCGCCGGTGTGATTGGCTGCAGCGTGACATTAGGTTGCGTTTCTCCAAAAGCTGAATCTGCTTAAACTTTTAGCTGCTCCTCCACAGGCTGAACGCAGTACCCCGGTTCAAAGGAATTCCGCTTAACGATACAGCTAAAACGTTTTTAACCACAGATGCAAATGTATCAAACATTCTACTCACATCTTTTCAGCAACAAGTAGCGCCCGGAATCTCCAGAAACAACAATTTAAAACTGTGTTTTTACATTTAGTGACCTACAACAAAACATAAAAATCTGTGTTAACCACAGACCTTTCAAGCATCTAACCAAAAACCCATTCAAGAAATCTGTAGATTTCAAGACGGGATAACCAGAGGAGCAAAAATTTGTAATTTCCAGATTTTAGGACTCATTCTAAGGTTCTGATGTTTAGCAGGTATAATGATTACCATGGTCGCCATCATAGTTTAGCATGCTAACATTTGATAATAAAAACACAAACAGAAAGTACAGCTGAGGGTTTTGAAAGTACCAAAGTATTGGATAAAAGTGAACTTTGACCTGATGATGGCGCTACATGAAAAGTCAGGGGGTCACCAAAGTTATTACAATTAATCCAGAGAGGAACATGAACGTCTGAACTAAATAGCAACCCATCCAATAGTTGTCGAGATGCTAGTGTGAACAAAAACGTGCAGGTCAAGTGGGCAAGGACTTTATTTTGTAAAAAATGATCTTATATGTTTTTAAATGCTTGAATAAATAGACATAGGCCAACAATTTTTTGGCCACTTTACCTTTTTCACACATTCCACTGCAGGTTGCTGAAAGTGATTTGAAAGTGCTCTGAGTTGTTTTTTTTTGTGGTTTATAGTAAAAAAAAACACCACAAAAAACTACACAACACACAGACGTAGAAACTATTGGTTCCACGCGGCAGAAGTAAGATATAACACAAACCATTATGTAAAAGCTGACGAAGTAAAAGCTGCAATAAAAACATCTCAACAATTGAGGAGTGGTTCCAGACTGGTTGGGGCCAGAAAACTGAGAAAACAGCTTCATCCTCTTTACAGCACTGGGAAGGAATCGTGGTCACGTGGAGTAATAAAATTCAATATAAAACAACTTTAAGTGCCTTGCATGTTGTTGTTGCCAACATTATATTGTGGTTCAATAAAGCGGCCTCTAAAACAGATAACATCATCCCTAAGAATCGATGAATGGGCCAAAGAAACTGCACTCTGAAAATAGTTAATTGTTTTACCCTGGTGAGTATGATTTCCTGCTCTCAATGTCTTTTCTTTTTCAATCAATATGTTGGTAAAATGTGTGTGTTTTTGTGTGATCATTTGGCAGATGAAGCTGAATGAGCAACGCCAGCATGCAAAGCAGGTTGCTACATTCAACCTGCAACTGTCGGAGAAGAAAGAGAAGACGTACTGTCCTCTCTTTCCTGTGAGTAGAACCTGGACATTAAAGTTGTAATCTTTAGGATTTAAGTCCCGGCAGCCAACAGTCCTTGAGCAGCTAGTTTGTAAGATATACAACACAAGAGCAACTGTCGTACCTGTTTACAGTGCAGAAAAACAAACTGGTGTTGTTTCAATAAAGAAGTCAGCCAATAACCATTGGCATTTTCCCATGATCTGATTTCATGCTGAGGAGAAAGTAGTTTTCCACAAAATAGGAGGGCAAATTAAAAGTCTACCTTCCTGATGAGTTCGAGGTGTGCAGCCTGCTAACATCTCCATCCTGTTCCAATACATCCTGCAATAATCAAAACTGATCCACTGTCATAAAAAATGTAGCAAATGACCATGTCTTATTTTGTAGACACATGTTTGATGAACGATCATGTTAGCACTAACCTCTGTGACAGATACATTGCATTTCTTGTGACTTGTGAAAAGCCACGCTGTGTTTTGCCAGTTGAATGCCTATAATGTGACGCAGTGGCAGGAGGTTCGGTTTGCGAGTCTGAACAGTAAACTGTGAGGCTGATATCAATGAGGTATATTTCCTGTGAATTACTAAATGTAAGTACATTGAATGGCTATTGTAGAAAAATGCAGACCATAAATAGTATCAAAAACAGGGTTTGAGTTGATGAAAATCTGAAGGACTGTTACTTCAATCACACTTAACAACTCCTGTCACTTACTGCATCTTGTTAGTGTAACAGTGGGTTGTTAAAATTCAACGTCTCGTCTGGGCTGGTTGTGTTTAGACTTCATTCATCTTCCCGGCTCGGCCCCTCACCCCTGTGAGGAGAATTCAGCAGCATCGTTACATGAACGAGCTTCAGAGCCAGATAGAGAGCCGGCGGCAACACGAGACTCGAGACCAGCAGAACCGTCTTCTCATGGATCATCTAGACCACGTCCAGCTGGTCCAGGAGTGAGTCTGTAACACAAATATAGAAACCATACTGTAATAACCATCTGTTGCGCTTACCAGTGTGTATGTGTGTGTTTTAGGATAGCTTTGCAGAAGGCCCAGCAGCTCCAGCAGAAACACGAGAGAACTAAACATTACAAGAAAGCTCTGGACACTCAGGCAAGAAAATACTTGACTTTCAGACTTAACATTTAGCAAAGGATGTTGTTAAACATATCTTTGTAGTCTTTGTACACATTTCAACATGTTTCACTAACATTTGCAGCCTATTGTGGAGAATGCATGGTAACTGATTTTCATTATCATGTTAAGAAAATTACTTTGGTGTTAATAGAGTTATGAATTATTATGAATGTCCAAATATGCTGTTGTTTTGTCCAGGCTGAGGAAGGTTGTTGGACAAAGGAAGATAGCAGAGTTTAGCTCCCGCCCATGCATGGGCAGTAGAGCAGACAGGATGCCCAGACAAAAACTGCTTTAAAAAGGCTGTTTTAAAAAGGAGGCCTGGCCATTGCATCCTAGTCAGCTGTTCTTTTGGTGGACCAAAATAATGTTTTTGTCCTATGTTCAACATGTACAGGTGTAGCGTATTCCTGCACTTCAAAATATATTTTCAGGCAAAACTTGGTTTTTGAGATTTCAATTAAGGGCACATTCATTTGACTTTGTTTTGACCTTATCGCCAGGCTGCATTTTGCCCAGGGGTTGTATTGTGCCATGGTCTGCTGTGCGTGCTTTGCAATGGCTTACAGTTGAAGTCTGTTCTGTCCTGCTAGGTGGGAGACAAGAAGTACACAGAGCCTCCAGAGTGCCAGCCTGACAACTCCGGGTTCTGCCGCTGTGAGACAGCAGCCAGCAATGCAGAGAGCCGAGAGAGAGCGCAGAAGGTCACCTCTGTTACTTATTGCTGCCATAAACCTTGATTTTCAGTTGTTGCCAGAAATAACCGTAGTCATAGTTGTTTAATTATATATATAAAAAACTATCACTACTGCATTGCTTGTGTTATATAGTCTATAACAAGTAAAAGCCATGCATTCAAATTTGTATTTAAGTAAAAGTACAAAACAATTATCAGCAAACTATACTAAAAGTATCAAAAGGAAAAGTATTAATTTATGCATATTCACCCCTTTCAGGGTTTTAGTATTATATATTATATTATTGGATTAATATCATTAATGCATTAACATGAAAGCAGCAGTTTAATGTTTCAGCTAGTTGAGATGTAGCTAATGCTAACTAATTTATAGACAGTAGGATAGCTTAAACTTTAAAAATGCATAATATTTTATTTGTTGTACGTAAAGTCTTGACCGGCTAAGTAACTACAAACTACAGCTGTAAGATAAATGCAGTGGAGTAAAAAGTATAATATTTCCTTCTGAAATGTAGTGAAGTTGAAATACAATACGTTCCACCTGTTGTTTTGGCCAACAGGCCTACAAATATTTGCACGCCTGTTACTATAAGTCTGTTTTTTTAATTGGTCTACTACATCTTAAATTTGATGTGATGTTATTCTGTATACTGGCAGCTCTTCCAGGTAAATTTCAGTGCTGCCACTCAGAGGAAGAAGGAACAACTGCACAACCGCCAAGAACAGCTGGAGAAAGAGAGAGAAATGCTCAAACACAGCAAAATGGAGTGAGTAAAGGAAGTGGGAAATGAAGGAAATGTATAACAAGGATGTGTTAGTGCAAAACATATTTTTGTCTGTGGTAACTATGGTAGTTTGTCCTTCTCTGGTATGTTTCCTGTCCAGGTTAATATTGGGCCGCATTAATCACTTTGAGAAGAAACGGGACATCAGTAAGTCACTGGAGGACGAGTGGAGTCGAAGTGCCAAGCTCAAACACCAACGAGAGGAAGAGGAGAGGCGCTTCCTGAGGTGTGTGGATGCAGGATCACCTTGAGCCTCCATCAGCACTAACCCACACATTTACATCTAAGATGGTTAAACATTCACATACTCTACAAATCTGGCACTTTGTCTGACAACTGATCCACAGTTAATGTTCCTAATTTTAGTTTTTCACATGATATCTAAGACACCACAGGCTCATTATCTCACACTCTTATACACTTGTTATCTTACTTTAAAGAAATTATTTCCTGGTGATTAATTCTTCTTTCCATGCTTTACTCTTGTCTCCCTGTGGTCAGGTCTGCAGGTCAGCTCCTGGTAGATAAACTTGCACAGTACAGGCGCTGCTGCCAGTGTAAGAGAAGGACCACCAACTGTGGAGAGACTAACATCTGGAAAGACTCTCATTACCTCTCTGGCTCACAGTTCATGATCTGATGAGCAGTGTTGCCTACAGCAGCATTCAAGCATCAATACCTCACAGCCTAAACAAGACAGCAACACTAATTCATCACATGACGCTCACAAAGATTAAAATAATAAGTTAAGCACATGAGAAAAGCATACTTGGATGTAATGGTGTGCACTATCCTTTGTTTTAATGTTCGATTTATTTTTGCTCTTTTCCTAAATTAACAAATCATTGGAGTTAATGTTTGTTGTGCATTTAATTTCCCTAGATTATGGTTGTTTTTTTGGTATTTATATGTCCCCTTAATGCATGTTACAATATTCAGGGGAAAAAATGTTCATGTTCTTCGTCTATCACCTAATAACACTTTAGAAACTAGAAAAAAAACACCCTATCAACCATCTGAAAGCACCACAGAAACCTTGTGAAACACCCTATCAATGAACATAAACATCTAGTAACCACACCATAGCAACAGCCTTGCAGTAATCTAGTGATATTCTTGCAACTTACCAAACACTTATGAACTTACCAAAAATTCAAGAGAAAAAGCAGCACCCTAACAACCACTGAGCAATCAACTAGCAACAACCCAGCATACAAAGATTATAAATCCCTTTGAGACAAATATTTGATTTTGGGCTATATAAATAAAACTGAACGCGACTTGATCCCAGCAAAGTTTGTTCACACAGAAAGTCCAAGTAAATTCTGTTCAAAACAGTTAGCCATCAATCTCAAACCTCTTAGGGAGACACTTGATAACCACCTGTTTTGTTTGAGGAGATCTGATTCTTCTTAACTTTGATTCCTTGTGTTGTAACCCATTAGTATGTTGTTCTGACTTTTCACATTTTATTTTATTTTTCAATTGTGCAAATAAACAAACAAACCTCTACTGCCTGGCTCTCATTTAATTTGGTTAACAGGCCTTGTGTATTTAAGTGAGAGTGTGTATTATTAAAGGCAAGTTGGGAAAAGCTAATCACTAAACAGCTCCAGTGGTTAGCATGCAGGTAAGCACTTAAAGCAGTACTACACACTTAAAGGTGTTTTTGTTTTTCCCTGTAAACTAAATGATATGACTGTACTATGATGAAACGCATCAATGCCAGTGTTAATATAGACATTTCTCACCAAATGTATAAAAATAAGCATTTCATGGGTTGAAAATGTCTGTCAGTCCTGAACCTGCAAGGAGAATGCTGACATTGAGTCTACAAGGTTGGGACCCGTCTACTTCATGAAATGTTAATAAAAAAATACGAATCAGTGTCAGTCAGTCTACCCCACGTTTCCTGACCCACACACTATGCAGCCACAAGGCCTCCTGCAGTCATTGTTCCTTCACTCGTTGCTTTTTTTTTTTTTTTTTTTTATTGCTGGGAGGGAGGCTTTTAGCTGAATTTTAGGGTGTATTTATACTTTAAGTACTTTGACAAGTGACAAGTGATGACAGAAGTTGCCTATGCAACAATGAAAACAAATAGGAGCAAAGAGAAAATAAAACAAGATGATGATGAAAGAAGGTATGTGGCTTTGATATGAGAGGATTGGTTCATGCAATGAAGAGCTTCTACAGATGATAAATGTGTTGCAGGATAATGACAATATTCTTCTGGCTGTGGTCCCAGTTCTCTTTGGAGCCAGAACTATCTTAATGAGCTCATGGAGGCATTTTGAAGGTCTTTGTACTGAAACAGATGCACAATTAACTGCCCCACACACTGGCTGAATTTACCAACTGACAGATTAGTACATTAAACAATTTTTGTAAACAGATCTTCCATTAAACTAGCTGTATAATAAATGACTTCTGCAGACCTTCTGCAGGAGTACTTTAAAAGCATTACTTTCCCTTGTGGGCACAGGTGACCATATAGTTATAAGCATAAAAAAAACAAAAAACACATGAGATATCCATGAAATCCATATATGTCAGATATACAGTCTTATCTGTGCCAAACCACAGATTTGAACCAAATTCAGAGAATGAGACATTCCTCAAAAGATGCCACCATTGTCTAAATATTCACAAGTCATTGTGCTCCCCTGCCTAAAGCGTTTGGATGTGTTTGTGTATGACCCACCCGTCTCCTGCAAAGTCTATCGTTGTGTTCTATAAGTGGTTCAATAAGCCCTTGTTGACTTCCCCTTAAATGTTGTTCTAATACGCAAGTGAAAACTCAAGTGGACTTGCAAGACAGAGCTGAGGGAGTGAACACCTTAGCATGCCGACGTTAGGGCTTGTGCTCAAGGGCAAGTGAGATTAACTTTTAAGCTACAGTCTCCCAATTAACTGTGAACAGGCCTACAAGAATTAGTTGAAATGTAATAAAAACTCTTTATGCTCTTTTACTCATCCTCTTTCTAGCACGGATTACTTCTCTGGGCAGTTTCTTGGATTTGAATGTTGGATTAAATACAGAGGATTTAGGACTTGGTTTGGTGACTTAACTATGGACTCATTGTCATCTTTGATTAGGTTCACTGAGGTGATGTCGTCTAAGATGAGTCATTGGAGCGCATTTTGGGGTTATTAGAGGGTGTGGAGGGCAATGCCTCATGGGGCATCTGTGCTCCCCCGTGAGATGCAGACAGCAGGAGACCAACGACAACATACTTAATGCTGTTTGTCTGATAACCAATGCAGAGGGTTATGTGAGGCTGAGCAAATTTGCTTTGCAACAGCACAAAAGTGTCCTCATATATTTGGTGTGTGTGTGTGTGTGTGTGTGTGTGTGTTTCCAGATTCCCAGGGCCAGTAGATCTAATGGATTTTCTGGCAGGGATACTGTGGTTGGCTTTTTGACAATTAGTGTCCGAGCTTCATTTCAGATCCAGATGTTCCCACCCTGCCCACACGCCATCCCACAATGACCACAATACAATGCCCATAAACCAAACACATTGTAAGACCCACTGTCACTGAATGACAACCAGTTGTTTACACACAGAGAAACTAATTGGGAATGACACAGTGTGTATGTCCACTGTAAAAAAAACCCTGTTATGTATGGGTTATGAATTCAGATGAAATAAGCAGAAGAACAAAAAGGACCTTGTATATTCATGTAGTTCAGAAACTATTACCCTGAATACTGTGTCATGAGTTAAGATAAAGGTAAAAATGTCAAGTGAGAAAATTAAAAACACTTTAAAGCTACACTAGTCACTAGTTTAATACTGATGATAAACCCACTGTATGCCACCTGCCCTGCACCAGGCATCAAAGTTAGTAACTGGCTGAACATAGTGGAGAATACAGCAAGTTAAAGAAGCAGTTACATCAAGCTATGGGTTTCTCCACATGTTGAAGCGGTGTGAATAGGGGTCTTGGGAGCAATGTTCAGCATTTAAAGATTTTCAAAAACAGAAGAATAACAGTGGAAGAAACAGATTAAAACAGTGCATTGGTCTGCTATATCAAAGGCTGCAATCTTTAGCATATCCTCCAGGTACTACTATGCTTTTATTTCGAAGGCCAAGGAGCACAGCATTAACGTCTTCACTTGTTTGTTGTTAGAAATGAGTTAATGCATGTCATTAACTCATCTCTTGCTTCAGGGACCTTCCCCTCTGCTTTCAAACAGGCCCGAGTCACACCATTACTCAAAAAACCTTCTCTCTACCCATCCCTCCTCCAGAACTACAGACCAGTATCTCTGCTACCCTTTCTGTC